>JAODIE010000001.1:4294397-4326169 GCA_027575565.1 Diploeciton nevermanni
TGCGTTCTATTTTGATTTGTTTGCTGCGTGGCGACAGAAAATAGTCAGTTTTGTTGTAAATTTTATACATTCGTGCATTCCCGGCGGATTTTTATGGTTTGGCAGCGAAAGGTGTTTTCATTTGTATTTCGGGCGCGGATAAATAAGCACTAACATTGAATTTTCGCTGCTGAACCTGAAATAACATTCGGGAGTATGTCGTCGCCAGCGACACGCGTGTGAATAACAAATTGATTTGTTTATGTTTAAGCGAATAACCAACAGAATCAAACGGATAGGCATTAAATCTTTGAATATTCTAAAATGTGGAACAAATGTGCGTGATTAAATGAAATCTATTTCAAAACTTCATTCCTTTGCTTTTGTTTTTATGGAATATTGCATTTATCAGTGAGACTACTTTTTGTTTACGTTTATTTCTTTGTTTCTCATCTCTTTTGCAATTGGGAAGTGACACAAGCTACTTATATTAAACTTGCTTTGGGATCAAATTATAAAGACTGATCAACTCAAAAAGGTCACAAACATTTTCAAATTCCTTCGCATTGGTGTCAAATATTGACTTGCAACTAATAAAACAACCACATGCGGCTTTATTGTTTGCGGTCTTTGCTCTTGGGATTCTCTCCATTTTGCTTTACCTTTAACACACAGGGCCTTAGCTACAATCTAATAAATATTGACATGGATACAATTTACCAACGGTTCTATCTCTATCCTATTGTTATCAATACTTTGTGGTCATGCTCATACGGTCTGACGTCAACACCACCTGCGTTTTCCCTGTCTGTGTTTGTCTGTAAATTGTACTAACGCAATTTAACGTTTTTTCTCTCTGCTGCTTTTGATTATCTTTGTCTTCTGCGTCGTTGGATATTACTCAATCGACGCATACAGGGTGAACACACGCCTGGGCCACGTACGGTGGCCGTTGGTATTTATCCTGTGCAAAATATACGTTCACAAATATTAGATAATCAGGACGTAAGTTGTTTCGAAAGAAATGATACACACAAGAAACACGTATGATTTTTGAACCTCATTGGGCATTGTAACTCTTTCATTTTTCTCATGTAAGATCGATTATTCAAGGATATGCCAGACACAACCATGCTTTTATTCCAAGCAACAACCGCTCTCCTCTCCTCTTTAACACTTATCATTTTTACACTGTCATTTAACTCACACTACTTGTAGTACTTGCTATTCAGTTTGTTTCGTTGAAATTTGCGTTGGATTTTTCTCGCTTGATGACGCAGAACGCATATTAACGCCTCTGGACGTGTGAGACTCTGCGCTCATCATGGCGCAATTTTTATCGTCTAGCGCTCACGTCAGACGCAGTCATGAGAGTGCGTTCACATTTTTCTCTTCCTCATAGCATGTTGGTTACTGATTGTACATCTTTTTTATCTCTTTGTGTCTGCTGTGGGTAGGTCACGCGCTGTAAGCTTTCGCATATCTGTGACGTCTACATTTGCGCTTATCGCATATTTCATTTGTCTTCGAGGATAATGGCAGTCAACTGTAATTTTGACTCTGCGTACTGCTCTTTGTTTGTATATGCTCATTATATATTCATTTATTTATTATTTCCTTGTGACGTAGCTTGGTGTACCTTACGTTATTTATTCTGGGTCCTTGCTTTTGCTTTTTAGTATGGATTGACTTCCTCCAAGCATGCCTTCGCCGTGCAAAGAGTTAGTATCCAACTTATTTTTCTCTTTGCAGTATGTATTATATGGATGCCACAAGCGGAATGCTCATCAAGTCATTTAATTTTGTTTTTCATAGATTTAATGATTGTATGATTACTCATGAACTGCTGTACTGGTATTGCTTATTACCATTTAAAGTTGTGAACCAGTTTAATTATGATAAACCTTGTGGTTTGTCTTCGCCTGTCCCCATTTTTCAATCGTCGCACGCAGCACCTGCATGACCTTACATTAATCACAATTTTACTGTTCGTGAATGAAGGATAATTCTCATAATTTGAATGCGATGTTATGTCTTTTGGTAGTTTTAGTTGGATTTAAAATTGATTACAATTGTCTTGCATGTTTAATGTTTGAATATTGTTTAATTTTGCTTCACAATGTGACAAAGTTGCATTCTGTGGTGATATGAATTGGGTTAAGATTGTGCTCATGGGTTCGCATGTTCTCTCGTTCTGCAGCTGCTGGCGTTGTGGTCGTGGCTGCCGGTGCGGATCACCATGTACCAACCGATTCTGCTGTACACCACCGAGGAGCATGGTTGCTCGCTGACGACGTTCTACGTACGCGTGGAACAACACGAACCGACGCTGTTGATGATTAAGACTATAAATAACGAAGTAAGTGTTAGTAATGAGATAAGTTACTAGGTGCTCGCATCTTTGCTTGGTCTACTCTAAGAAAGAATAGTTAGGCCAATGAGTTTCATTTTTAGATTTTTGGAGCATACTGTTCGTCGAAATGGGGCGAGCGTAATCTCAAGGACGATCGCGGCAACCGCCAGGCATATTTTGGCACGGGGGAGACGTTTCTGTTTTCCCTGTATCCCGAACGGGCGAAATATCCTTGGGTCGGCATGGAAGGCGAGAACACAGTGGGACATGCAGCTGAGTTGTTCATGGCTGCAGATTCTAAGATGATTACGATTGGTGGAGGGTAATTTTCAACATCGAAAGTTACAAGAAATATTAATGTTATATTTACATATGTTCGTTTGCAGTGAGGGTCAAGCAATATGGATGGACGAAAACATTCGCTACGGCAAGACAGATCGCTGCCAAACCTTCAACAATCCTCCATTATGCAAAACCGGAGACTTTGAAATCCGTGTACTAGAAGTATATGGTTTCGCCGCCGAACAGATGTAATCGCGATGCAACTATGCACCTTTATATATAAATATACATCAACCCACCTTGAAACACATTGAAATCATTCACCAGCGCTAGGCGGAAGGATCATTCTTCGTACATCAAACTCTTGGCGTACTGCCCGAGGGACAATTGTGTACAGCTCACAGGACGGCCGGGATGGATATCCGCCTATAACGCGCATCTCTCGTCACTTGTATCATTTGTGTAGGAGACAGTAGTGTAATGCAACGAGTAGGTAAACGCGTCTTTTCGACGTGCAAAATAGTAACGAATATGCAAATGAAAATTATACATATGTAGCTATTTATATACTCATGCAGTAAATATGTACCGAGCGGTTTTTGTTGTGCTATGTTGCGATTTTGAAGGAAATGGCTATAGCTGAGTAGGAACTTGAAAGCTTTAACTAGAAACAAACGGCTGCAGGCAAAATAGTGAAACGATTATTATCGTGTAATTACTTTGGCAGCAGATATTGCTGCTAAAGGATTGCTAATCATGGTGACGCGAAAACGAACGAAATCAAAAGCAAATGTGAAATATGTACTAGGATAGGACATGACGAAGGAGGAAAGAACAATTCTCTCATTCCAAAGCCAACATATACCAGTGCTTGTTATTTATACTTGAGGCTTTATTAATTGTTTAAACATTGAGAGTTTGAATGAATTTGTTTTACACGCGTTTTGAAAGTTTAATGCGCGGATGTTGTAAATATCGCGCCGCTCCAACTGATTGGACGATCGATTATCAATCGTAACAGGGACATTTTGGAGAGAGAAGAGAAATAAGCAAATGACACACTAGATTCTAGTCGAAATACTTTTACAATTTTAATTATTGTTATCATCGTGTAACAAAAAAACCTATAAATTATATTTAAGTGTATATAATAATTTTCTAAGTATGAAACACGTGAATCGCATTGGTACACTTTGTTCACAAAATTGTTTTCTGCCAACCATTGAAGCCGGCGAATCATTACTATTACTTGATGCGTCGTCTTCAGAAATGGCGGAAAACACGTTGTTATAAACGCTGAGCGTTGGCTTTCTTTTATATTATTAACCGTATTTAATTAAGTTTTTGTTTTATCAATGTTTTCCAATTTATTTCCGCGAAATAATACTGTGATTCACCATTATTACTATTAGTTACTGGTAGGCGTTTGTATAATCGGAAGTGGCCGAGTTAAAAGGTGGAAATGCATAGAGGAAACTTTAGATGGAGGGCTATAACCGATGATCTTCTCTTGTAAATATTATTTGTTGTTAAGTCGTCTATTAATGTTATGTTTAGCACACGTTTAGCACATTCGCATGTGCCAACAAAAATATGTGAAACAAAACAAAACAAAAGCGGTGATGGAATGTGAGAGCCGGTGAGGTAGACAAGATCATCGAGGACGAAGACCAGACAATCGATTAAAACGCAGCAGGAAAACTCGTACAACCGAAAATCGTATCTAGACATTGCGACACTTTCATTGTTCAACGAAGAAAATTGCGTATTTGCTCATTTGTTATACATAACGAATTTTACAGCATAGAATGCAACATTGCGTACGCATAATTTGCACACATATCATGTTTACTCATTGTTGAATTTGTATGCGAGCAAACTGGAACTTATTAATGTTCAAATGTGTATTATTAGATTTTCGCTATCAATTCCGTTTGTGTCGTTGAATTGCGTCAAGACTTGCGCGTTAGTGACAATTATTACTTCTTCACATTTTCAAATATATATTGTGAAGGAAGGCCTACAACGGCCTAGTGTGAGCGTTGGCATAATTCAATATCACAATTGTGAAACTACGCGCTACGTATATGTTGGAATTAATCACTGTAACTTGTAATTATTGTATAATGTATTTTTGTGATATGTGTATCCATGTATTCACGTTGCCTGTATAATTGTATTATTGTAAACTTATAAAACGTAAACAGAAATGTTGAGATAAATTTGTGTTCTGTCAATTGCAGGCGCACTGACGCTCTCTCTCACAGCATAATAAAAAATGCGCAGTGCGTCTGTGAAATTAACTAAACGCAAACTGATATTGTACGTTATGTTCTTGATGTACAAATTGATTGTTACATGGAGTTGTATTGGCAATAACCAAAGTATGGAAGCTTGAGAAAGTTGTGAAGGTAGAAGATTGTGGAAGCACGTTAAATATGAATGTTTAGAGCAATCTGCACGTGATTTTTAAAATGTTTGGATCAAAAATTTAATGTTCTCTTATAAATTACAATCAGTTATTTAAAATGCTGAGGGTTTTTAAATTAGTGGCGCCGTCAATGGTCACTACTATAAAGTGATTTTAAGCGGTTTTAAGCTTTATCTTGGATTGCTTAAACATTATCTACGCTTCAGATGTTCTTCCTTGACTTAGTTACCAGACAATATCTATTTACTGTATTACTCAATACGACTTCTCGAGTTTTTCATTTTGCCTCCCGTATCATATAATTACATTTAATCAAAGCCGTTCACAGTACATCATTGGGAGGAACAATGGAAGACAATAAATTACTGAATAAAAGGGTGTAATGTATTAAATAATTTTGTCTGGTAACGCAATGAAATTATCTAGTTTCAAACATTTGAAATAAGCTGAATAAATGTGCACGATAAGTTGCCTATATACAACAAAAACATTTTATTAATCTAAATCTTTTTTAGTTTTGTGGTGTAATCATTGTACTGATGTTTATTTATTATAAATGAAACATTTAAGTTTGAAAAACTTCGCAACAATGTGGAGCAAATTTTATTTGCTTTTCTATAAATGTTCTGGTAGTATATTGTTTTCTTGTTTTTTGAGGCCACTCTTCTTTTTAAGTTTTGTTATTTTTGCGGCTTTAAAGTGATTATGAGTAAGCAAAGATTAACTATATAAGGCTATCTATAATTAATGTAAAAATAAGCATGTTCTATGAACATTGCAATTATTCCAAACATATATCAGATAGTTATAAAACTCGCCACCTTGCATACGAGTGCGCTAGGTACCTAGTGCGCTAGGTACCTAGTGCGCCGCCCGCATATCGTCAGTGTCTGAGGTAACATCGCAGACCGCACCAAGGTAAAACGCACTTCCTGAATTTTCCTTCCCGGCTTCCTGCACAAATCAATGCAATATCGCACGCTCTCAACAAATGCACCCTTAATATGCATCACTAATCTTAGCTGTATCTTGTCGTCATATAACCGTATGGTGTGCAATTTAATTACAATCGAATTTTTGCGTTATGTAAGTTTATCACGGTTTGCTTTGCGCGGAGCGCACAAGCGGATTAGTTTATTGATCACTTGCACCGCTGACCATTTGCTTATATCTTGCAGTGGAAAGATTCTAGTATCTTATCTTACAAGTACATTGTGCAAAGCACAACGTAGAATTTACAATGTTGTAAAGTTGCGAATTTCTTTTGTGATTTTATCCGGACACGATGACAAATTTCAAGGTGCGTGTTTATTCTATTCTCACTTGCACTCGTGCGGATACGCCTTATATTGTCTGCGTTTGACACAAGCGAAATCATACGAGAGGGGCTCGTCGTCACGCGACAGCGCGCGGCCGGGCTGCCAAGAAACTTCCATCAGCGCGCACATTGTGTCAGTGTTTCGGTAACTCAGTTTAAAATTAGTCGGTGTGACGTAAAGTCGCTTTCGTAATCTTATAACCACACGAGTTCGGACACTGTGCGGCTGAGGAAAGCAGAGGTACATGCGTTTATTTGTTAGATACTTTGATAAACAATTGCATAAATTCGCGGATTGTTAACCTACTTTTCACTCAGCTAATCAAGGTTAGAGGTTAGAAACCGAAGAATTCTGCGGATTGTCACTTGTTTTTCTACGAAGAGTCTTTTATTATGACGTGTACTAATGTGGTTGGTTGTGTTGTAGAATGCACAGGGCACGGACTATCTTCAAGACCCTAACGGGTCCACAGGGTCAGAAAATGGGCGCGTGGCTGCTCGCGCCCAAGAACGGCCCGTCCGTTCTCTGCGTGGCTCCATTGCGTGAATATTCCTCGCCGGCCGCGTCGGAACCCTTCCTCAACGGCAGCTCTACTTCGTATGTTGAGGACATGTACAATGCCTGGTTAGCTGATCCATCCAGTGTGCATGCAGTAAGTACTTCAATTAAAAAATAGCAAAGAAATATGAATAGGCTTTCAATTCAATCAGATTGCATTCACATTTATTACTAAAAGTTTAATTAGTTTCCGCTCAGCGGAAACGCTGGCGCAGACTAGCTGATTCTAAATTGTAAAATATTGTGCTATTGTTGTTAAGAATAATTTAATCTAAGATAAGAGTTATCATCAAACATGTGATATTAATCATGCTACTTAACATTCTAGTTGATTATTTAAACAAAATACTATTTAATAAGCTTTTTGAAGAAAAAAAAAATAATTAAATAATTTGTATTTAGTCATGGGATTCATACTTCAGGAATTCCCTGACCGGTGGCGGCTATCAAGCTCCTCCATCCCTCGGCCTACCTGGCCGCAACGAAGTAGCTATCTCTTCGCTACTCCCTAGTCTTGCTGGCGGTGTCAGCCTTGGAGCACCTGTCAGTGACAAAGTTATCGATGACCATCTTGCCGTACAGGCCATCATCCGCAGTTATCAGGTACCTAAATTCTAATGGCCTGCATTCTTCACACGCACATTCTGATTTAAGAGTGTACACGTGCACGATGCTAGGTGTAGAGTCGCTCTTATTATTGGCACAAGCATGTGTCAATTGTATCGAAACTTTCGATCTGATTGTTTGCTTCCGAAAGAAACGCAAACCTCGCCGATCACATGATTACGTCGAACCCGCCGATGTTAGGCATGTTAATTGTTTTCTGGGCCAAGGTCGATGAGGAAAACGACGTCGTACTAATGTCTAGAGCACATCCATAGTTGGCGACAAATTTTTGAATCATTTAGATCCGTGTTTTATATATTCAACCAGTCTGATTAAGTTAGTGAAAATGTAAATTGTAATGGTTATCATGATGATACATTGTCTGAACTAGAACGCGTCAAAATAAAATGGAAATTCCTTTATTTTGCGGGTATTTATAGAGGTAACATGTGAGAGGCGTTGGCAGCGATACAATTCTAATAGGAATAAACAGTCTCTACCGTTTGTTATGTTTCACGTTTTCGCACTGTTGGGAATAAAACGCCGCTTTTGGTCTACCACTAGTGTATGTTTTTTATGCCAAGTCAGTGTGGATATTTATTAGGGGACGATTTAGCCAAGCCAATTCAGCAGTATTTAATCTAGGAAGAAAATTATGAGCATTCTTGGGGTATAACAAATGCATGCGGGATTAATCAAATTTATGAATCTGACATGAAATGTAAATTTATTTTATATTTATTTCGTATATTTTATTACTACTCACGTTTAGACCAATCTTCTAATAAAATTCGCATTTCATGTTTATAATAATTTCGTTGTATAACAATAGATTATGTAATGATTGTCGCAGCATGATTATGTAATTGCAAATGCACGTGAGATCATAGACTATGTGCACTTGGCAAAAATCATATGTTAGTCAAATATTAGGCAAATATTAATGTCTTTCTTTTATCTCTTTATTTGCTGATGCATGCCGAATGCAGTCCCGTGGTCACTTGGTGGCGCTTCTTGACCCCATCGGTATCATGTACACCGACCGGAAGACGACCATTTCGGATCGTTTCGGAGGTCCTCCGGACGAAATCATTCGACAACATAAACTAGGTGCGCATTTACTAATTCCACATGATAAAACACCGAATTTCTTAATTCGTGTGTTGTAAAACATAGATGGGTCAGTGCTATAAAAAGTTTGAAACATTTGAGCGAACGTCACATTTTCGATCTTAGAGTGAGTTTGAAACATTTACTAACTAATCTAAATCATTGGCTTGGGTTTTCTTCCGATTGGCCGCTTCTTAGTGTGTGTTCTTGCTTTTTGTTAATTTTTACTAACATTGATTTTAATTGGGGAATGTTACTTAAGTAAAATGTATCTCTTAGGTGTTTTACTTGTTGTATATTTTTTGCTTTGTGTGAACACATCACTTGTTACATGGGTGTATACGCGAAAGAGGCAAACAATTGTTATGGTGATGGCGTTTTAGATACGCGGCCACCACATAGCTAAATTGGATCCACTGGAGATCAACAGTGCTGATTTGGATGACAAAACGCCACCGGAGCTACTTTATTCGCACTACAACTTCGGTAAGGGCAACTTATCACCCAGCTCCTTGTGCACAATTGTAGTTGTATATATTTTATGTGCAACATCGTACTGAATATTATTCGCCAAGTGTGAATAGGGTTTTGATTCAAGTGTTTTGGTATTTTAAAATTAATTAATATTCAGTATGTGGCACTTCATATCCTGCTTGCTTACTCACATCTCGTTTTCAATGCACCTAACACACTGTTATGCTCTGGATTTCTATTATTTGATTTTGTTGAATTTATTTTCTGCCCGTCCGTCCGTTTGTATTCGTTTTGTGTACGCGCGCCAGTCCGAGATGGTCCATCAAGAACATACAGTCAAGAATTGGAGAAACAGGTTCATCATTTGGCACAACGTAAGCTTTTACTTCCTTTCTATCTCTTTATTTGGTTTTCCTGTGGCGTTGCATTTGCAGACAACACAACGAAGGATGGCATTGCAATGAAAGAGTTGTGGTAGCGTAAGTGTCAGTGTTTCTTCGGTCTTGTTTTTTTTTACCTTGTTTTCTCCTATATGAAACACTTTAACACACGCGTTAATTATCCATCTACCATGGTCGTTCGTTTCAAACTTTTGCTGACCATGTGCTCACGGTTGAATTCTTCCTATTTTCTTTAAATGTATATTTTAAAACAGAGGATGCGGATATGGATAGGACCTTTAAATTGCCATCTACCACATTCATTGGCGGCAAAGATAAGGCCCTGCCGCTGAGAGAAATTCTCAGGCGACTTGAGCTGACCTATTGCCGACATATTGGCGTAGAGTTCATGTTCATCAACAGCTTGGAACAATGTAACTGGATTAGGCAGAGGCTGGAAACACCTGGTATTATGAATCCCACCAATGAACAAAAGAGACTGATTCTTGCTCGTCTTACCAGAGCTGCTGGGTAATAGAGATTTTGTTCGTACATTGTAATTGAAGTAGATATAATTGTTTTAATTTTTCTATTTAGTTTTGAATCTTTCTTGGCTCGTAAGTGGTCCTCCGAAAAGCGTTTTGGCCTGGAAGGTTGCGAAATCTTGATCCCAGCCATGAAACAGGTCATTGACAAGAGCACAGAATTCGGTGTGGAAAGCATCGTCATGGGTATGCCTCATCGTGGTCGTCTTAATGTACTCGCCAACGTATGCCGTAAACCACTCAGTCAAATCTTCACCCAGTTTGCTGGTTTGGAAGCAGCCGACGACGGTTCTGGTGATGTGAAATACCATTTGGGTACCTACATCGAAAGGTTACTTATTCAAATTGCAGAAAACATTGGTTTATGAAGATTTATTTTTTCTTGTGTAGATTGAACCGTGTGACAAACAAGAATATCCGTCTTGCCGTCGTCGCCAACCCATCGCATCTGGAAGCCGTTGATCCCATTGTGCAGGGAAAAACCCGCGCTGAACAGTTCTACCGTGGTGACGGTGAGGGCAAGAAAGTTATGTCCATCCTACTTCACGGTGATGCTGCTTTTGCTGGCCAGGGAATTGTTTACGAAACTATGCACTTGTCTGACTTGCCTGACTACACAACTCATGGTACCGTGCATATTGTCGTCAACAACCAAATTGGTTTCACCACCGATCCTCGTCACTCTCGCTCATCTCCTTACTGCACGGATGTTGCTCGTGTTGTCAATGCGCCGATCTTCCATGTTAACTCTGATGATCCCGAGAGCGTGATGCATGTGTGCAATATTGCTGCTGAATGGCGCGCGACTTTCCACAAGGATGTTGTTATTGATCTGGTGTGCTACCGTAGAAATGGTCATAACGAGATTGATGAGCCCATGTTCACACAGCCACTCATGTATAGGAAGATCAAGAAGACTAAACCTGCGTTAGAGAAATACTCTGAACAATTGATCGCTGAAGGCGCTGTAACTCCCGAAGAAGTTAAGGATGTTAAAGATAAATACGAGAAGATCTGCGAGGAAGCCCTTGAAAAGGCACGTGAAGAGACTCACATTAAATACAAGGATTGGTTGGACAGCCCATGGTCTGGCTTCTTTGAGGGTAAGGATCCATTGAAGGCAAGCCCTACTGGTGTTATTGAAGATACTCTTGTCCACATTGGCAAAAGATTCTCTTCTCCACCACCAAACGCCGCAGAATTTGTCATTCACAAGGGTGTTGAACGTATCTTGAAAGCCCGCATGGAAATGGTTGAAAACCGCATGACTGATTGGGCTCTTGGCGAAGCCATGGCTTTCGGTTCTCTACTCAAAGAAGGAATTCACGTTCGTCTTTCTGGTCAGGATGTTGAACGTGGCACCTTCTCTCATCGCCACCACGTCCTTCATCATCAAAACGTAGACAAAGCTACCTATCGCCCATTGTGCAATCTATATCCCGATCAAGCCCCCTACACAGTATGCAACAGCTCCCTATCTGAATTCGGCGTGTTGGGCTTTGAACTCGGTTTCTCTATGACTAACCCCAACGCTTTGGTTATTTGGGAGGCGCAGTTCGGTGACTTCAATAACACCGCACAGTGCATTATCGATCAGTTTATCTCCTCTGGTCAAGCTAAATGGGTGCGTCAAAGCGGTTTGGTAATGCTTTTGCCCCATGCTCTTGAAGGTATGGGTCCTGAACACTCTAGTGCTCGTCTTGAGCGTTTCTTGCAAATGTCCTCTGATGATCCGGACTACTTCCCACCTGAGTCCGATGAGTTTGCTGTCAGGCAGTTGCACGACATTAACTGGATTGTCGCTAACTGCACCACACCAGCCAACTTGTTCCACATTCTACGTAGGCAGATTGCTTTGCCTTTCCGCAAACCTTTGATCATCATGACCCCCAAGAGCTTGTTACGTCATCCTGAAGCCAGAAGCAGCTTTGATGATATGGTTGATGGAACCGAATTCAAGAGAGTTATTGTTGATTCTGGCGATTGCAATGCTAATCCTGATGGAGTTAAGAAGTTGTTGTTCTGTTCCGGAAAAGTTTACTACGATTTAAAGAAGGCACGCGATGAGAAGGGACTATCCAAGGATATTTCTATTGCTCGCGTTGAACAAGTATGTAAATTTAATTCATATGATATCAGTTATTAATTAACATTATGTTGTTATAGATTTCTCCGTTCCCATACGATTTGGTGAAAGCCGAATGCGCCAAATACCCTAACGCCAAGATCTTCTGGGCTCAAGAAGAACATAAGAACCAAGGCGCATGGTCCTATGTTCAGCCACGTTTCTACACCGCCTTGACTGGTTCCCGTGACGTTAAGTAAGTGTGAATTGTATTCGTTTTCTATATTCTACTAACTTGGTTCGTCTATCGGAAATGAAGTAACACTGCGTAATGAAATTTACAGTCAGCCGCAGAAGGTTGGTTGGTTCAGTTCGTTATTCGGTAGCAAACCGGAACCAAAGCCTGAACCAAAACACGAGACTGAACCTGAGCCACGCGAGATTGGGTGAGGTTTCAATTCTATGGTTACTTCATTTCTTCTAAGCAGTTTTATTTTCAGCATTAGTTTTCGCACGTATTTTCTTTGATGTGGTAGCTTTGTACGATACCAATTATTTAAATTAACGTTTCGGATTATGTTGAATTTATATTAAATTTGTGTATTTATTCATTTTTTTCAGCTACATTGGCAGACCAACTGCTGCCAGCCCCGCCACCGGCAGCAAGGCCCAGCACCTCAAGGAGGTCAACGGTCTTTTAGACGACGCTACACACTTGTAAGAAGCGCCGTTCTTTGCTCCGTTGGGTTTGTCAGGGGAGATAAGTATTAAGTTCTGTCGACTCGACTCGATCGATTCTGCGATCCTCTTCGGTGGTAATCACCGCAAAAATCCTCGGTCTCACCAAATACCACCGAGTGATATGAAACCAACTGTTATCAGTAATAAGTATCAGTAATAACGATTAAATTTGCACCAATAGTTGAATTGATAATTATGTTAAATCAAAGTAATGCAATTATGAACCAATTTGTACATAATAGTACAATTGTTTGAACGGGTGTCGTTTTCTTGTGCGCTTTTCGAGCGGATGCGTCGAAATTACTTGCGCGAGCAAACTAGTTTTATATTTGTAAGAAACGCGCGCCCTCGCGTGCGAGTGGCGGTGCAATCATCTATCTTTCTTCTTCGTTTTTAAGTAACTTAATTAAAATGT
The DNA here is from genome assembly GCA_027575565.1 of Diploeciton nevermanni. Classification (NCBI taxonomy): domain Eukaryota; kingdom Metazoa; phylum Arthropoda; class Insecta; order Coleoptera; family Staphylinidae; genus Diploeciton; species Diploeciton nevermanni. The sequence goes on from JAODIE010000001.1 coordinate 4,307,656, forward strand.
AATATTTATTTATTGTAAGAATGGATGATATTGTTGAATCGGTGCTAAATTTATTTTAATCTTTTCTGCTTACGCTCTAACACACATGATATTTTTAAGGTATTAAACTATTAATATTAAGACAGATTGTCTAAGATACAGTAAACTTTGGTTCTCCTTTGGTCAGGTTGAAATTGATGAGTATTAATCTGAAGTACAAATTAATCTAAGTATGGCAGTATGTAATTTTTGACCAGAGTCTCATTCATGTGCCACATAAAATGATTTACTCCAGGAACAGTAATAATCTTCAATTTGCCTTGTTTCTTGAGGGTCTTCAATCCAATAGTATCATTGGTATAAATATCACGTCCAATTAAATTAACTACTGTCATATTATCGTCATAATAACCGAATTGGCTGAAAGCGTTGGAGATAAGTCTTTCTTGATAACCTTTTTAAACTATATTAGCTGTACCTACCTTGACTGCCAAGGTGTAATAACATTATCGTCGGGCCCACCAATCAAAATCATTTCGTTTAGTTTAACCAATGCTTCTTTGAATTGATCACTTCTTTGAGTGAAAATTTCATTGTTGATGTATGGCAAAAACTGGGAATATGAGAAGTACAACTCCTGATGGAATGGGTCATTCCAATAATTTCCGACAGACGTATGTTGTCCAACTCGTGAATAAAACAGTTCAAAAGCTGTCTTCAAAGCAATTCCAGGAAATATAATATGCAAAAAATTAGCTAAAATCATAAAATGTCAACATTTTCACAATATTTTTTCTCATTATAACTTACTTCCATATTGTCCAGCTTGGGGTCCACTCAAAGAAACAAAATTATGCACTGTATGATTTGGAAATGATTGGAGTACAGCTCTTGCCAATAATGCACCTTGAGAGTATCCTAATAAATTGATTCCTTCTGGATGGATGGATGAGATGTTCATAATATCTGCTCCAATCTGTTGTACTTGATACCACATATTATCAAGACTTGACCAGCCCCCAAAACGTTCACAGTTGTATACTTTTGTACCTGGATGATTCTATAATGTGATAGTTAAATTATTTGAAGGTAAAATGTTTAAAGAGTTCTTACCTCTTCAATTGTTTGTTTTATCAGCATCATGCTTTCATCACCAGTCATTATTCCATGTAAAAGAAAAACTGGTTTATAGCCAGTTGCTATGGTGACAGCATATATTATAAAAATTTTTATAAGGTAAGAGTACTTAGCCATCAGCTGCATTATTTTTGGTTTGAGACTACTTGGTTGAAGTTATTTGGTGTCTTCCCAAATAATAAATATGTAGAAGTTAATATAACCCTAAACGGTACTGCTAACAGTTGAATAAACTGGCAGGATCTTATGTTTAAAATTATTTATATTATTATTTAAATGGTTTCATATTTTGAAATGTAAAAGTCCCTTTGTCTATTTTTATTGAACCAACTGATTAAAGCAGATGAACAGTTTTGGTACATCAAATTTGTCCGGATATGAATATTACGAATATGAATATTAACCAATTCAAGCCATTCGCTAATCGGCTACAACTAAATTAAATCAAAGATACATTTTCTTTGTTGTTATTTTCGTGCGTGTACTCCGAAGGTTATGTTGTCAAAAAAAACAGCGATTGAAGGAAAGACCATGGACAGCAACAGAAATTAAACTCACTCGACTAGAATCGTGGCCGCTCAACATATCTCGTATTTCACTTTTTAAGAGTGTTGTGAAGTGTAAGAATGAATGAACGGAAAGTGGGTGGTAACTTATTTTATTACGAAGAGAGAAAGCAACATAATTCAAACTGTTATTTTGATTCTTAGTGGATGAATGATCTTTTTAAGGAAATTTATTAAAACTATTAAGAAAACCAAGTTTCTCTTGCATATATGCTTTAATCGACTGATTTGTCTTCCACCTTCTGGTATTGGTTTGGCTAATGTCTAACCTTATTTATTTGATTCTAGAGTTTGTGTTCAGAAGTTATTTAAACTAATTAATATGTACAAGTGTATTTTACGTAGCTTAAGATGGACCTCTTTCAATCTATTTCAATACACAACCAGACAGCTTCATAAAGATTTTCGATCTTGTAGAATCTTAGGAATTGAAACCTCATGTGATGATACTGGTTGTGCAGTTCTTAATCATGAGGGAACAATTATTGGAGAAGCACTGAAATCTCAAGAATTTTTACACATACAGTACGTATATCTCCTTTTCGTTCTATTTTGGGACATTATTTGTGTCTTACAGACATGGAGGAATTATTCCACCAATTGCTGAAGAGCACCACAGGAAGAACATTGTCAAAGTTGTTACAACAGCTTTAGGAGAGCTAACTATACAAGATATTGATGCAATTGCAGTTACAACGCATCCAGGTATCATTCAATTTGGATTTGATCAATATTATGTATGATAATATTTTTCAATTAGGCCTGCCACTGTCTCTTCAAATTGGTATGAAATATGCTAAACACTTGGCAAGAATGCACAACAAACCTTTAATACCTATTCATCACATGCAAGCACATGCATTAACAGTAAGAATGAAAAAGGATATTGAATTTCCATTCCTTGTATTGCTAGTTAGTGGTGGACATTGTCTTCTTGCTGTAGCAATCAATGTTAATAAATGGTTTCTACTTGGAGAAAGTATTGATGATGCACCTGGTGAAGCATTTGACAAGGTATGAGTGCTCATATTAATGTACAGGTTTCCACTCTAGCAAGTTAGTTTTAGTTGGCAAGACGAATGAAACTCCGTAATCTGCCGGAGTATGCCACAATGTCTGGTGGACAAGCTATTGAACTCGCTGCAAGTCGCGCAACAGATCCTCTTCAATTTCGTTTGTCAACACCAATGTTACAGTACAAAGATTGCAACTTTAGTTTTGCTGGAATGAAAAACATTGTTACACGAAAAATAATCCGAGAAGAGGTTGATTTTGATCTTGCACCTGATGAAGTTATTCCAAGTGTGAATAACTTGGCCGCTGCTATGCAAATTGCTATTACAAGGCATTTATGTCACAGAGTTCAAAGAGCAATGGAGTTTTGTGAATTGGAAGGAATAGCCACAAGTAAACAGCTTGTATGTAAACTTTTTCAAAATAAGTAAGAATTTCTATAATCATTTTATATGGTTTAGGTTGTATCTGGAGGAGTAGCTTGCAATAATTATATTAATAGGGGATTGAAAATTGTTTGCAATGAAATGGGCTACACATTGAATCGACCTGAACCAAAATTATGTACTGATAATGGGATAATGATTGCTTGGAATGGCGTTGAAAAGTAAGGCTACAAAGTGTTAAATCTTGTGTGTTTATTTCAAAGCAATATATTTTAAGGTGGCAAACAAATTGTGATGTTACAACTGATTATGAATCAGTTTTTGTTCAGAATTCATCTCCAATTGGAACGAATTTAATCCCGAAAGTCCAAGCGGCACAATTAAGTTGTAAATGGGTGCGTCTTAAAGGAATAGATGTTCCTCAAACACAGGAAGATATTGAATGTGCTAAAATGGCAGGAAGAACATAACGGGAAAACTGAATAGAAAGCAATAATAGCAAACCTTTTTATATACATAAAATACATTTAAACTAATTTCCTAGCCTTTTCAACCAATTCCATCTGTAATTTAGCTCCTAATTTAACATTTTCTTCAAGTTGTTTTTCCTGGTCAACTATTGCATGTACATCCAGAAGTTTCCTAAGCCTATTTTTCACATACTCTATACTAGCACCGGATCTCGGATTATCGTCTTCCTGTTTGGCTACCAAAGGAATGATTTCATCAAACTTTAAAACGTTTTCTGGTCTATATTCTTCAGGATACTCTAACACTGCTTCCTCCAGATTCCTAATTTTATGAATTATTTGATTGTATTTCTCTTGTGCACCTTCTGTATCCATTTTGTTAACGATAATCATCGCGGGTTTCCCAACTAAGTCTTCTTTATACATTTCAAGTTCCTTGTTGAGCAAGATAATTGTATCTAAACAGTTCCTATATTTATGTTGTGGGCTTAATTGGAAGCCATTAATATCTACTACTAAAAGAAGAAGCTTTGTACGCTCAACGTGTTTTAGAAATCTATGACCCATTCCTTTGTTCATATGTGCGCCTTCAATCAATCCAGGCAAATCTGCCATGGAAATTTGTCTGAAATCCTTGTATAATAACTGTCCCACGTTTGGTTTGATCGTTGTGAAGGGATAATTGGCGATTTTTGGTTTAGCGTGAGATACGGCTTTTAGCAATGTTGATTTTCCTGCATTGGGAAAACCAACCAAACCAATGTCTGCAATTAATTTCAAATCTAAGCGTACTGAACGTGCCTGACCAAGTACTCCAAGAAATCCATTCTTTGGGTGGCCTCCAGTTCCACCTTTAGCTGCTACAATCTTGTCTCCAGACTCATTTAATTCTCCTAAAATTGTGCACATTGATTATTCATTATTCATACTCACTGATCAGTATCTTACCAAGTTTTACACCCTCATCAGTATAAACAGTAACACCCACAGGAACCTCCACAGTGTTATCATTACCAGGGGGACCTAGGATAAAGTTATGACTGCTATTTTTACCATTTGATGCAATAATGCGCTTGGATTTATTTTGAATAAGAACTTCAGTTAGAGTTGCAGTTTCATTTGCTACCATGATCACATTGCCACCTTGTCCGCCAATTCCTCCAAACCTAATTGGCAAGTGCAGATAAAGCTTTTCAGGATAAATACAATAATACTTACTTTGGTAAACCATTGCCTCCAGCACCACCCTTTACATAGAGTCTTATGGAATCCAAAAAGCCAACCTTTTTAAAGGCACGCAAAGGTTTCTTAGGTTTAATGGCACAAAGTAAAATTCGACTTAACAAAACCATTACGAATCTGAATCATTTGTTCTTTACGTAGCGCTACTAGCATAAACAGCATTAATCTTTTAGGTTACTTGTAAAGCATCTGTGGAGTATTGTGTATATAGTATTGAACCGACTTAAAAATACCGTCAGAAATGCGAATCACTTAGAATAAATGTTACCGCATATTGATTATAAAACAGCTTAAAGTTGTTCGGTTAATTGGAACTTGGGGGACGTTCAGGAAATATCCGACCGGCAAACACCAACAGGTGTTGCATTGTTTTTCTATTACATCCTGTAGGTAATCACAATTTTAATTCAATTTTGTAGCAGTAAGCAGTAGAAAATGAATTAGTCTTTTATTATATGTGACCCGATTGTTTAAACATCCGGAAAATGAGTTAAAAACAGTTACAAAGTTTGTTTATTTTTATATTATTTCTTAATTAATAACGCTAATTATAAATTCTTGTCGGTAGATAATAGAAGAGGGGTTGCGCTTTTTTGTATTCTATCCTTCTCTCGATTGTTTAAACAATCGAGAAAAGCGTGAGAGTAATTGTAATTTCTTATCGGTTGATGTTAGATGAAGAATTGCACTTTTATTCAATGCTTCTCAATTGTTTATCCACTTAAAATATGTATGTGTTATTATTTGGGTTATGAGCTGGTCACCAAGTAGAATGTGGTGCATTATGTGTGGAACCTACGTCTCACCCTGGAGGCTTGGGTTCGATTCTCGGTGGGGGTTGTTGAGGGGGCCTGGCCTTTTAAGGGGGTTGGGTTGTGGCTCAATCGGTAAGCGGGAATAAGCATCCAATTGTGAAAGCCAGAAGTAATAAGGGAGTTGTTTTTAATAAATGTTTGTTTACTCCTTTATCCTGCATTATAATTGTCCGAAAAATCTTTTCAAAAAATTTATAGGGTAGTTTTATTACTAGATAAGAGATGGGGGTAAGTAATCTTCTCCTTTATAATAGTTTCTTCGAGTGTTTATAACTAATAATCCTGGAGGATTTCCGCTGGCAAAGCGGGGCTGGGCCGGGAGCAATGTCGGCGAATCCAAACTGAATGAGATGGAATTTCTTGGACTGTCTTTGAACGATACGTGCATAAAAAATCAAAACTACTCGTCCCCCCGCTTCCGGGAAGGGTACAATGCCTTATGCCTTTGTGGCACATTTCATTTCTTCTTACCTTTCGGACATTTACTATCATCGGATTTTCTTATGTCTTATTACTTACTATTTATTAACTACACCATGATCTCCATCCTCCTCATTGAACGTAATGTATTTGAACGAGAGCTCAACGTAATTCGAAATTATTCGAATTTTCTGGAAAACTCAATCCGGAGGCGAGAATCGAACGCAAGACCTCCAGACCACCACGCCCGGCTCTATAACACTAGGCTATACTACCAGTTGAGAGTCAACAAACATCGCATATATTTATAGCTTATTTTTATAAAAATAAATAAAACCAATGAATGAATACATTGAAATAAATTACATATAAATATGACCAACGCAACTTTATTTCTTTTTAAACATTGTTATGTTCTGAAAAGAACGTTTTATGGTGTTCGCTGTAGTTAGTTAATCAAGCAACAAATAAAGCTGGCGTATCATTTTATTGCATCTCTCTAGTACACTGAAGAAAATCACAAGTCGAAAACGTTTCATAAACAATTAATTAGTAAGTCATAAAGTAAATTTAAATTAAAAATAAAAAAAAAATTAAATTTTTCTCTAATTACACTTCTCATCATCATTATTCTCAACACCCTTGTACCCAAATTTTCTGGTGTAGGGCGTCGTGGTAGGTAACTTGTGAGTATACTCTAACCACATCCGACATTTGCCTTGAAGGCTTCCAACGCATTGCATATGGCATGTATTTAAATGCACTGGTGTTAATAATGACGATTTAAAAGTTAATTTCTCTTCTCCGAGTCTCCACTGACAACGCTTGACTCAAAACGCTCCTCAAAACTTCTTAGTTTTCATCGTTTTTAAAGGTACATAACATAACCTGAGTGTTCTAACGGGAGTTCTATGTAGTTGTATTTACTTCACGCTACGGTTAAAAATTTTCCGATATGGCAAGGATTATTAACAAATTATTTTTGAAACAAATTAAAAAGTCTTCCAGCACACAGATTAGCAATTTATCTAATTATGTACCAAGGATCGTCAATTCTCTTACATATACTGAATACAAAGATGATGAACAGCTTAAATCCACAGGAGGCACAACTACAGTATTGGATGCTTGTGATGAAGATCAAGTTGCACATATTGCTCCTTTTTTAAAGCCCACGTTTAACTTTGCTGCATACATTAATAAATCAGAAACGTTACAAGAATTAATGAAACTTGGTGTAGATTTGCATAAGCTAGAAAAGAAACCTGATGTGCCAGAATTTATATTAGGCTTACAATTTGAAAATGATATCAAAGATCATGTGATGTTTTTACATGACATAGGTTTAAATGTGGAAGATATAGGTGTATTGATTACCAAGAACCCATTTGTGCTCAAAGAAAGAGTAGAGGATTTGAAAGTACGAATTAACTACTTAGAGTCAAAACAATTCACATCAGAGATGATAACAAGGATTATTGGGAATAATGCATTGTGGCTGAGTTTCAGGTATGACACTACCCTATAATTATAAAATCTAACTCTGAATAACATCTACTTGTTTCAGTACAAGAGACATTGATAATAAATTGGGATTTTTTCAAAAATGTTTTTCATTATCTGGCAATGAAGTTCGAGTACTTGCAACAAAACAACCTAGATTAATAACTTATAGTCCCCACCACATTAAGCATAGTATTTTCATGATGAAGGAGGAAATGGGGTTCAATCCTGAGGAATACAAGAAGATTTTGTTAAATAAGCCAAGATTATTCATGAATGGTAGGCAAAGTATACAATCAAATCAAAAAACAATATTCTAGATATTTTTCTAATGTTTTGTACTTCCAGATCACAAAAAAGTTTTAAAAACATTTGAATATTTACACAATACCATGAAAATCTCACTGGAAACAGTCGCACAGATGCCGGAAGTGTTGTCATGCCGACTGTTCCGCTTGCAGCAACGTTTCGAATATCTTAAGCTACTTAACAAAGTGCAATTCAATCCAAAGCAACCTGGTTATATCTCACCTGCGATGATTGTCACTGGCAACGACATCGAATTTTGTTCCGATGTTGCGCAAACATCAATACAATCATACAATACATTTTTGAAAACATTGTGAACAATCATCAATCGCATTATTCCTTTAAAACTAGTATTAGTCTTAAAAGAGTAATTAAAATTTGTATCGGCTAAAATAAAGTGACCTACATGGTTCACGCGGAATGTAACAAGATCGTAGTATAAAATCGTTTTTCATTGGTGAGATTCGTGTCGTTTTATTGCTTAATTCAGCTTGCCAATTTCAATCTTCGCCTGGATTAACCGTACAGAACGGTAAATCATCGCATCGATTAAGCTCGCAACGGAGTAAATTCCTCCAACTATCGCTACTACATTGGTGATAAAGTGACCTAATGAGCGCTCACGCTCGCTGTATTTTACCATGAGTGGTGAGAGTTCATATTGGAAGAATGCGCCTGGCATTCCAGATTCACCACTCAAGATTGACACGACTTTTTTATGCTTTGTTACTGAAAATTGATTCGAATGCATAATTGAATTGTTTTTGTTAACGTACGCTGTTGGGACGATTTTTATATAGTACTGGAACATTGTTGCTCCTAAAATAAAGCAAAACATAACAATTAGTTTATATTTAAAGAAATTAAATTCATGAACACCCACTCCAAACAAACAAATTTAAGGTAATAATTCCGTAAGCATGCAAAATATTGCTAGGTATTACAACAATGTATGCATTCAAAATTATTCAAAATAATAATTCCTAACTTGCATTTCTTTGATTTGGGCAAATAATTTTGAAAAGGTTTCTGTCAAAAGTAAAAAACCAATAACTGGCTGTCATTTGTCACATATACGACCTTGGTTAGGTTGAATGGCCGCATGCATTAATCGTCGTTCACGGTATAGTCCCGTTTGGCATTAAACCATCTTGTTATCTTGGCTCACCGCACAAAAATTCTTATCAATAATGCCAGTCCCCGGTGGAGTATACCAACAACAGGGCCCTTCATGCTTTGACAAGATGAAAATGGGATTTATGCTCGGCTTTTGCGTAGGCATGGCGAGTGGAGCCCTTTTTGGAGGCTTCTCGGCACTCAGGTTTGTAAACAACACATTAAACATTGGACTTTCGCTTACCACACGCGCAATTATTACTGGACATATACCAATATGAAAACTAATTTCACTATCATCTTATTGATTATTTCATTGAAGCATTACTTATTTATTTTTAGGGGTGGAATGCGCGGACGTGAACTGGTAAACAGTGTAGGCAAAGTTATGATGCAAGGTGGTGGCTCATTTGGAACATTCTTAGCAATCGGCTCCGGTTTGCGGTGTTGAATTAACAAACGTGAAGCAAAATTCAAACTTATAAACTTACTTCGACGCGACATTCGAATCAAATTATCACACGACTGACAGTTGTAATGTGATTTAACGCATATAATATTACGCTGTTACTATTATTAAAAACATTTAAATTGAAATAAACGTGATATAGATTAGAAATACCTTCTTCTGCCGTACTGACGGTCTCCTTAAGGGGGTTATGAGTCTCACTATCAATGTTTGCCCCAAATGAGAGGTGTCTTATCCTGTGTGTCGTATTGAACACGGTTGAGGAGAAGGGCTGTACATCATGAACATGGACGTGGTTAATGGTGAAACTTTTTCCTGGTGCAACATGAAAACTCCCAGAGACGCGATTTACTACCAAAGTGCCATATATCTGGCAGCCTTGTGTAAACGCGGTTTTAATCTTCTCGCTGTATTTTTCATCTTTACACTGTGTAATATTCTCTGGATTGTCTGGGAATGCCCAACGACGCTCCCGGTAAGCTTCGCGAACATCTTCACATGTATTACAACATCTAAAAAAAAAAAAAAAAGTAAAGAAAAATTACTGATATACAAGTTGTTTTAGGGAGAAGACCAACTTTTTTGGGTCTAAAGATGCACCATAACAACTGCCACATGTCACATTCTTCTCCACCTCTGGCTCCTTCACCTTGATAATAATATCCTCCTTCTGAGGATCTTCAATAGGATTTCCTTCTAAATCTAGTCGTCTCTTAAATATATTATGGTCAATTTGTAAATGCTGTTCTCCTGATGAATCCATTGCATCAAGAGATAAAACTACAATTAAATAAATTGTCCTAGTATTCACAATATAAATAAATAAAATACTTACAATCACATGAAATTTTTGGAAATACAACATCCAAAGAGATCTGAATGTTTGGACTTCTTGAAGTATCAACAAATAATTCTTCTTCAATATTTGGCGTCAGGTAATCATTCAACTCCACCCAAATTAATAAAGACATGATAATAATGCTTATTACAGTCACTAAAATATTAGTATAATTGAATTAAATCAAGACGGAAGCGGAACATAAAATTAATTTGTTTGTGCTGTCAGCTTAAAGGGATTCTTGCCGTGTTGTACGGACACGTACCAGTTGCACCGCCGTAGGTCTGTATTCTAAAGTCGTCTAGCGTCTTGGAGTAGGCATCAAGGCGGCGTAGTTTTTCTAAAATTGACATTGTCCTTTTAAACTAATTTATTGGTGAGCGGTGAGTTAAATTCAAGTTAATAGTGTATGACCACAGCACACACGTAAACAAATGATTGGCGCACACAAAGTGTGCGACTTGGCATTGCTACAGCTGATTACTCATCGCCGTTGCACAGAGGGCGCTTGAATAGAGTTTTATTAAATTCTACTGTAACGCCGTTACATTTATTGATGTAGACGATGTTTGAAGAAACATTGGATAAAGTCCCTCCGGTTCATTGTTCATCCAAAATATAATAGTGAATTGGAATAAAAAATTTGAGTAGATCAATCGTAAAATTGAAATGAGCCAATCATGATTTTTGGTTTTGCGAAACGAATCAGTTGAAAGCGCAAACTCTAGAAACCAATTCACGTCGCACTACAAAAACATTCAGCCCAGAATAATTTAATGTTTATATTTCACATCTGACTGGTAGCGATAAAATTCGGTGTTAAATTAAAATACAATAATCCTTTATTGCACAATCAAGAACGAAACCAATTCACATGGTAATCGGAACTGTATTTCAGTTAATTAAATCAGCATTTCTAAAGCAATGAGCCGTACGTATAAATGGAACGATTTGATATCAACATTATAAGCTCATAAATAATAGACACTAACCATTTTCTGATCATCTCCCCAAATGAAACTCAATTAGTTAAATTTGAGTTATATACAAACATATGGCATCCTCACAGACCATCATATTAATATAAATAAACGAATATTTTATTGACAATCTCTGAATAGAGCAGCAAATGCATCGCTCGTAGACTTATGAATAAATCAATAGTGATATATTTGGCGCTCGAAAAAGTTGCTGCTCATAGCATTCGTTCATCAAGACGCCCTATACAAATATAAACAAGTATTATATTTAGTAATAGTATAGTAAACTTACTTCTAGCATCAAACTTCCTTCATTGTTGCTTCGTTAGTGTGCGCGTAATTCGCGGACACGACGAGCGAGGTGTTAACAATGTTGTCGGTAGAGATAGCAATCACGTAGCGCGCGTGTTGGATCGCATTTTCGATCGGATGTGTGTTTGGTATGATATTGAACGCAAATATTAAAGAAGTGCAGAAATGTCCCAGATCTTGATCATTTTATCGTGCCCAACAGTGACGAGTTTCTTGCGTGTCTCGTCCAGGGACATCGCCACTATGCTGTGTTTCGCGTCGTGGAAGGTGGCCATCGATGGTCGACTGAATACAAAACAAATATTCACACATACCACGTGATACAGTAGTAATGAATAAACTATTTTAAACTTACTCTAAGTCCTTGAGAGTGTTGTGACATGGCTCACAGCAACGCACGGCAAACTCGAAGCCCATAACTGGGATTGTAATGCGCGATGTGGAACATTTATCACACACGGCTTTTCCGCAATGTCGGCAGTGATGCTGTCGAATACCAAGTTGCCTCTGATCAAGCATGACACGCAGATTCCAGAAGAATGGTCGCCCGCACATCTGGCACGTATCCGATTCGATCCACTCGGGCGTTTCACGACGATGTTTGCTCATGTCCCAGAAGACCAGAACACCGTCTTCACCGGCGCTGACTAGTTGCCGGGTTGAGTTTAGGTAACATAATGCAGACACCTAGAAAAATGTAACAAATTTGTTAATAAAATCAGTTATTTTAAAGAACCATAAAGAGACGTACTTTATTATGATGCCCTTGAAGTTCATACGCGGTTCCCTGCTGTCCGCCAATGTCCCAAACAATTACAGATTGATCGAAGGACCCGCTGAAGAGCATTTGCCGCTCGGCATCCCAAGCCAACGTTCGCACTGAACCAGAGTGACCCTTCAGGGTCGTCACAACTTGCGCACCATTGTTAGCCAACTTTAGCATTGCAATTTGTCCGGAGTAATCACCGATGAATGCATGTTTTGTTTGAGAATCAAACCTATAATGGGTGTCTTATGATGAATGCTTGTTTTTAATAACATTTTTTACTTACTGTAAAGAAGTACACCATGCTTCAGCAGTAAAAGTACCAATATTTCTACCAGTCTGTGTGCAATTGTAAGAAAAAGTCTTGTCGCGGCTGACGCTGAGCACCCATTCACAATTCAACGCAAAGATTACTTCAGTAATTCTTGCCTGATGCGCCAGGTACTCGCGTACTGGCATAATCCGATTGAAGTCGGCCGCAAGAGAAAACTCGGAAATTGTACCATTCTCCTGCCCAATAAACAGCTGACGCGTCTCCACAGTGTAAAACAAGGAAGTAACTCCACTTGGCATACATTGTACTATGCTGGGCCAGTACTGACCAGAGTCCCTCTTTAACCACACTCGAATAGTTCTGAAAGCCACAAAAAATGATTACTCATCATCCTCATTGGGGCTTAATGGAACAACCAATATAAGCAGATTGCATATCAACATTTAATGCATTCACAAAGTGAAATTTATACTACATGAGTAATTGTTGGGAAATAATTGCGACTCACTTGTCGTCCGACACGCTGATTATGCCGTTCTCACCGGGAATAATGACGGCTGCATTGATTTCCTCTGGTCCAGCTTCAAGCTTTGAGAGAAGCGCCGGCTTCTTCGTGGTACAAAACTTATCGTTGGACTGCGTGGCCGGTTTGATTTCGGCTGCCATCGCGGGCGCGTCGCGGGACTCACAGGTGTCTCCGGGCGGCACAAATTGGATTCGATTATGCGCTGCTTGTTGGACTGTTCGACTTGCTGACAACGCTAACCACACAAACTAAGTTGCGCCCCTGGTGATGTTGATGGGCCCGTCAACGGATACTGACAGTCGCAGCAGGTTATTTGTTAGCAAACCCACTTTGGTATCTGAGTGCACTGAGTCCACCCACTACAAAATCGCAAGTGCAACTTTTTGACAAGAAGAACTAAAAGATCATAACAAGGGCAGGATTATTTCATCCAACCAATCAAATTTGTGAGAGTAAAACAAGGTCATCAGCTGACATTATTGAAGTACTTGGGGTTGCAAGAAGTATTTTAATAAGTACAAATGCAAAAATATTCATAATTTACTGATAAAAAGATTGAAATAATTATTTATTAAACAAAATTTGCCTATTACAAAATTTTTATTACAATAAATTGAATACTGTATGAATATATATTAAATATCTTCAACATTAAACCATCTTCAATTGCCAACACCCAAATCAAATAAAGACAAGTCATCTTTTATCCTTCTCCTTCAATGTCAGATATCCACCTAGTTTTAAATGCAGCCTTTATCAAATTGATTTATATGTTCGACTAACGTCAACATCATCTGTATTAAACATTTCCTATTTTTCGCACGCTTTGCTCTGAGTTGCGCCTGTTCCACCTATGAATTATTAAACTTAGGACAAGATCTTCCTGTTTAGATAAATAAAATGGCAAATCCATTAGGAGCCCTTACTGCACCTGATTTCAATGCAGAGAAATGTATGTATTTGTTTTAGATTATTTTAATGTTTGCAAGTTTGTTTTGTTTTTAGTTGTTAAAGAAGCTTCCCAACAATGCATTGGAGGACAAGAACTTGTGCTACTAAGAAAAAAGATTCACGCACGTCTAGAGGAAATAAATGATAATCTGAAGAAGAATGTGTACCAAAATTATATGCAATTTATTGATACTGCTAAAGAAATTTCTCGTATCCTTTCTATAGTTTAATTTGTAGTAATTCTTGGGTTAAAATGAAGTTGTCTACTTCTTTAATATACCATACAGATCTTGAAAGTGAGATGTATCAATTGTCTCACCTTTTAACTGAGCAGAGATTACTGTTGAACTCATTGTACAACACAAGCATTCTAGGTGATGATACCTCAGTTCCAGTAGAAGCTGAAGTTGCAACACAAGAAGATAAAAGTGAAGAACAGGAGGAAGAAATTAGAAGGCAGAAGATTGCGGCTGTTTTGGAAAAAGTAGAAGGTGCTTCAGTAAGTCATTTATTTTAAAATACATTAAAAGAGTCACTCTTGAAAATATGTTTATCATGTCATAGGGCTTCATTGATTTACCACATATAATGCTCTTACATGAAGGATTTTTATCTGAATTGGATTTTGTGGAGAACACACCCATAAAAAGTGTAATTGGATTTTTATTCTCAGAAGGATTAATGCTAGCTTGTTCAAATCCAGGGTAATATTAGGATTTGTTTATGATTTGAACAACAAATTAAACTTTCTGAAAATGTTACAGGAAAAATGGAAAGCGCTACAAGTTAGATGCATATTATGAACTTGGAAGTCTTGCCGTTGTTAACGTGCGTGATCTAGGGAATGTTAAATTTGCTTTTAAAGTATTGGCATTCCCTGATTCAAGACTGTTTCAATGTAAAACTAACGCAAGTAAAGTGAGTAATTTTAATATCTTTACAACTGACACTTCCGAAAATTCTTTGTCCTCTTAGAAAGATTGGATTGATAAATCAGATCAAGCCAAGAAAACTCGTTTAGCTCACGATCAACTCAAACGTGAATCAACTATAATCGAAAAATCCCCATCTCGAACAGCATCAATTGACACACAAAGTTTTAGCATTAATGCTAATGAAGAGGAAGATGAAGTTTTCGATCATCCAGATTGGCTTCTGGAAGTACCTGAAGAATTAGATGTTTGTGTTGCCCAGCGGCACTTCGAAGACGCCTTAAATTTACTACATAAAGCCAAAGATTATATCAATGTATGCAATGCACAGATTCAAGAAAATAATCATCAGGCTGATCATATTCTAGCTGACATTCAACGAAAAGTAAGCTCTATTTATTACTTTCGTTGGTATATACAATATTTTTGTGTTTTGTGCAGGTGGATCAAAGGCGCGTGCATTTAATTGAAGTTCTCATGAAAGAACTCGAAGTGAATCCAGATAAATCACTTCAAGGTGGATTACGAGCAGCTAGACGTGCTGTACGATTATTGAATCAACTTGGTTGTGAGACGCAATCCTGCGATTTGTTCCTCAAGCTGTGTACTAGTATGTTAAAGACACAATGTAAACGCGTTAAGCGCGAAGGGTCTATCACTGTTTACATTAGGTATTTATCAAGTACAGTATTCACTAATCTATGTCATATGACAGAGGAATTTTTGCGGGCTTTTCCGGAATCCCCTAGTTGTGCATCAGGTAAGGCAAAATCTTCTGTTAGATCTAAACGAAGCAAAACTATTAACGGAATGTAATATTTTTAGCTTATGCGGTGTGGGCTAGCAGTGAATTATCATTGTTCATTACCCATTTTACAAAACAGGTGTTCGTCCCACAAACACCTTTGTCATCAATAACCGAATGTGTTGCATTGGTTCGTTTTCAATGTGAACGTGTGAGTCGATTCTGGTCTAATAAGATTTACATGATGGTAATTTAATAATCTATTGCAGCTATATTCCTACGGTATAGACCTATGCTACCAACTTGATGGTGCTTTGCGTACACCACTTTCACGTGCAATAAAGGACGCTCGTGACAAACAAACGGATGCGATTAAACTACGGGCAGTCGAAGACAAGTGGATTCCAATGGACATGCGTACAAAAACAGCATTGGCTCGTTTTATCCAGGAGTACAATGATTTAGGGATGAATCTCAGTGCTTATGTTACTGGAGACTGTTGGTTGCAATTAACCACAAATACAATTGCTTTCACTAAGTTGTATCTCGCTCTTCTTGGTGATTGTTTGAGATTGCAGACTTCAGATTTGTTGCATACAATAGATGAAACATTGTACTTTGTGTTCGAAGCGCAAGTGAAGTACATAGAGCAGTCGTTGCGCAAAGAAACACAATATGAGGTGAAAATAATTATTTCTTCCTTCTTATCAGAGTGATTAATAATAATTGTCGATTGCAGATGAGGAAATTCATCACCAAGAATGCGGATTTCCTTCTCAATACATTTCTATCTTATGTTCAAGCTAAATATGAGAAAGTAAATCAATTCCAAAGTAGTAAACTTGAAAAGTTGAAGAAAGAAAATACGGCTTTGTTGCAAGGCATATCGCCGACTAAGCGTAACATCACCAAGTACTCCTCTAGCGAATATTTATAAAAGAGGTATTTACTTGTTCTTTTTCGTTTATATTTCCAAATCCAGCACACTAATTTGGACTGCTTCTATATAATTAAACAGTCAAAAAACAAACCAACTAGGAAACAAATGTTACATTGATTGCAATAACCATTATTGGTAGAGTCTAATATTATAAAATAGAGTTATACTTCACTAAATTATGCATTCTAAGTAATAAAGTAAAGTATAAATAAAATACATATTTACCGAAATTAACTACAATGTCGTCTGTCAGCTGTCGAGGACGACGTGTCTTTGTCACTATCTTGACTGAGTTTTTGAATTTTCTTCGCTCGAATATCGGCCATGGTTTGCTCTATTGAGCGGAGGTCTTTTTTGTTTTCGCTAGGTACTATAAAATAAAGTTTCATATTATGAAAATGACATAGGAATTAGTAAATTATAACGTGTTACCAAAACCGTAGGTTTTATTCGTTTCTGTTTTCTGAGCTGCATCTAACGCGGTTTCATGGCCAATAAGATGTGCATATTTATCAGTGTAGTTTGTAGAGTTTGGTACAAATTTACCAGCCTTTCTTTTTCGTTGCTTTGAATCCTCAACCATCTCCAATTGCTCTTGTTTCCTCTGCAAGTTAGGATTTAAACAGAATGAAATCCAATATAATTAAACTTACATTTTCAATTAATTGAAGTCTAACTTCTTCATTCCATGGATCGCCACGACGTCGCACAGCAAGCTCATCTTCACAAGGTGCATTTTCCTTTCTGTAAATTCTAATATACCTGTCAACTCCATCAGTTCCAAAAGCATATGAAATAAGCCCTTGTGCTTCTGCTATTTCATGTCTTCAAAACAAAATTAAAATCTATTAATAACACACAAAAACAACTCATTACAAACTTACATAATACTTCTATAAATATGTTCCATAGGTTGAAACTTGAGGTAGATATTCTTGGGATCAGAAAAATGTGATTGACATTTCTTTTCAATATCTTCCTTGAACTTTTTGAAACGTTCTTTCTCTGCTTCCTTACGCTTTTCATACTCGGCTTTACGCTCTGAAGAAGGAAATACATTATTAGTTTACTTTCTATACAAAACTAGGTAGTTACATTATGGAGGCAATGAAGGATTGATTATGTGAATACAAATAGAGGAAAGAAAAGCAATTCGTCGAGGTTAGGATAGAATTTTTCATCACAAAATGGACTAACTTTTCATTATGTCACGCTCCTTTTCGCTAAGTGCCGGCGGCTTCTCCATCGAATTCATTATCGAGCCGAGCAAGTCCATGTTCTCCTGGAAGTGTCACAATGATTTAAGTAATATTTGAAGGAAATTAGATTAAGTGAAATCCATGGAGGGAGGGAAGCACAAGTAAAGGATGAGCAAATGCGCTTGTGTGTTTGTTTTGATCGTTGTTGGTCGTAATTCTTCCATATTAGAGGAAAAGAGACAGAACCATTACGAAAATTTTCAGTTTTTATACTTAACTAGCTTAACAAATAAGGTATTACTTTTTACGTGGGCTTAATTTAAAATTGCTGCTTTAATAAAACTATTGAAGTTTACTAGTGGGTGATATGATTTTGTATTATATTGAATTGATTGAGCGGTGTTTTGAATTGAATTATTTGAGAGTATTGTATAAAGTTGGAAGTTTAATTACATTCAACTGTAACTGTAGACAGGTATAGTCCTCTAAGAACCACACGCGCTTTCAGATAGATTCTTCTTCTTCTTAGAAATCTGTAATGCTATAGTAATCTTCAATACTGTGTATTTCTGTCAAACATAGAAAAACTGCAATAGATTCTATCTTGCTATTTAAATATGTTTAC
>JAODIE010000001.1:4326269-4395745 GCA_027575565.1 Diploeciton nevermanni
AATCTTCAATACTGTGTATTTCTGTCAAACATAGAAAAACTGCAATAGATTCTATCTTGCTATTTAAATATGTTTACCTGCGTTCAAAGTAGAGGTCTCATCAGTTCGAGCGTTCCACAAACATCTAAATACTATTTTCTTCTTTGTTTTATTTATAGACTTGAGATATCTCAAAACATTTAGTGGAACATTAACATTGCATATATAATTGTCACGTGAGTACTTCGTTTTGGCTAAAACTAATTAATTCATGCTAACATTAGCTTCCTTTAACATTGAATATTATCTATTAATTTAAACGTAATTATTCCCATTCAAATTGTTGTAATTTATACATATTAAGACATATTTTCGTCAATTTCATTGTTTCGTCCTAATACTTTATATGGTCGCATATACCTAGTTGCGGTTGCCCCGTTCCCTTTAATTTTTTAAAGGGACGCGTCCTTGCTACCCCGCTGTACCGCATACCATAGGAGATTAGTCAAGGTCGTGAAGGGATTAAAGATTAACCGCAACTGTTCCGCATTCCATGGGATTAACGAGTCAATGAGACCGCTACCCGGTAGATTCTAGCGGTCCAATTGGAACTTATTACATGCGAATATTCATTAACTCGGAAATGAAACTATATATATAGAGATATATTAAGTTGGAAGTTGTATGAAATCAGTCGCTCATATTCATTGTAAATACATTGAAATCTTATTTGATTTGATTTGGTTGATGTTGGAAGATGAGTTGCTTGCTTTATGCTGGTACTCTTGACTTTGAATTGATTTGTATTGCTGCTTATGAAACTTGTGTTGTTGAGTCTGATTTCAAAGAGAATTATTTGCATTAGATGTTGCTTGTTTTGAGGGAGATTCTCGACTGTCGTCAATCTTTCAGGATTCGTAGCCATTGGACCTGGGTGCTTTGTGGCGCTCGCGTTATAGGCGCGAAGTTCGAGATTTATCGCGCAATCTCGCGGATTTTGGTCGCAAATTAATTGCAATTGCTTGAGAAATATTTAATTAAATATTCTTAAAATCTGAAGGAAAAAATCTCTATATAATAACATACTTATGTTTTTGTATTTAACATTGGATTTACTCTTATTCCGTATTTAAAGAGAATAAAGAAAAGGTAGGTCCGCAGTCTATATAAATATACTTGATCTAGATCTGATAAAAATAACTCTGAATCATATCTGCATACATTAATCTAACAATTATTCATATCTATCTTCTTTTGTGTCGCAAATTGTTATATCGTATGGTTATATGCATTAGCATAAAACCAACCCGCAGCGATTCACATACGTGTCGTATTTCAGCTGCTCTCTCGTTAGCAACTTAATAAAACGCAACTGACAGCAGGCGAGTGTCACTCCTAAAAACTAAAAACATTACGATTCGCTACGGCAAAAAGCAGGGAAACTTTTAAAGTATATCGAAACATTTCATCATCGCTTTGGACCTAACGAGAATTGCGCATGCGCAACCGGCATCCCGATGTTGCGTTGGACCAATCGAATTGAACCACGAATTTTGCCGTAGTTACACACGATATTGTTGTGCCGTGTGTGCCGACGTGCGCGGTGTCATGTTGGTGGTGACTTCTCGACACGGAGCATAGATTATCATAAATGTACGGACGTTGCCATCGACGGTTTCGTGTGCAGTGGGTGTTCGTAAGACAAGTGAGTCAATTGGTGATTGGCGCTGATAATTGTAATAACAAGCGTGGAAACCTGCAATTGTTGAAAATTTCACGGGGTGCAGTAGCAATCAAAACCAGGTGCAACACGTCAACAATGTGTGATTGATACACGTAGTGCCAGAAGATCGCCGAAAATTAGCCACAATGTTAGTGTATAAAAACAATTTTAATAAATTGCGGCCGTATGTCGCGTTGTTCCTGCTGGAATTTCTCCTGGAGTGTAAGTTATGAAGACTGAATCTGCATTAAGAATAGATGCAATATACTGAGTGTTATTAATAATGCACAATAAACGATCTTGGAAATATCAAAAGATCAATGAATAGTATATTACCTACTTTTGTTCAATAGTTTTTTGTATTGTTGTAACACCCAGTCTAATTGGTCGTTTATAAGATTACAGTATTGCTAACTAAGCCATAAAGTATGTTATCATTAGTTGATGTTAAGTTGTTAACTTGTTTTAAAATGTATTGTATGGTTACAGATTGCAATGGGGCAACACAAGCAGAAATAAATAATCACTTAGAATTAGGCAAACAGTTTTTAGTTAGGGGACAACTCTCAGATGCATTGTCACATTACCATGCAGCAGTTGGTGAGTTACTTTGGTTTATTCTCCAATTGTCTTTTCTTTTAACATTTTTCATTATTTGGTTATTGTTTCCTTAGAGGGTGATCCAACAAATTACCTTACTTACTTTAAGAGAGGAACAGTGTACTTGGCATTAGGCAAATCAAAAAATGCATTAAGTGATTTAGACAAAGTTCTTGAACTGAAACCAGACTTTGTTGCTGCTAGAGTGAGCCGAGGAAGTGTTCACCTTAAGTTAGCAAATTATGAAGAAGCCCAATTAGATTTTTATAATGTTGTAAGTATCAATGCATAATTATATCAAGGGACATTTCTTAACAATTTTGTCCATGATTTGCAGCTTCAACAAGATCCATACAATGAAGAAGCAAACGAATTAATCCATCGTATTGAACCAACCGTAGAAAACGAGCGGCTGGCGAAATATTATTACGGTAATGATGATTATCACAATGCGGTACATGCTTTATCACAAGTAATAGAAATATCACCATGGGCTGCGCGACTTTACGAGTTACGTGCGGAAATTCATATGGAAATTCCCGATGTGCTTGCTGCGATTTCCGATTACAAGGCAGCTACCAAACTACAGACCGATAACACTGAAGGATACTACAAACTATCTAACCTTCTCTACCAGCTGGGACACGTCACTGAATCACTGAAATCAGTGCGGGAGTGTCTTAAACTGGATCCCGATCATAAGGACTGCTTCCCGCTCTATAAGAAGATCAAGAAAGTGGAGAAACAATTGACTGATGCAGAGACATTCAAAGAAGAAAGTAATTACGGGGAATGCATTGCTTCAGCTGAGAAGGCACTGAAGAATGAGAAACAAGTAGAAATGGTTATTTATGAAACACAAAAACTTCTTTGCCATTGCTACATGAAGGATGAGCAAACGCAGGAGGCGATTACTTCTTGCACAGAAGCATTGAACATGCACCAAGATATGAATACGTATTGTGATAGAGCTGATGCTCATCTACAAGCTGAACAGTATGATGATGCAATTAAAGACTTCAAAGCAGCGTTGGAAATCGATCAAGGCTTCCAACGGGCGAAGGAAGGTATCCAACGAGCACAGAAGATGCAACAACAGAGTGAACGAAGAGACTACTATAAAATCCTGGATGTGAAAAGGAGCGCCACTAAGAAAGAAATCGTAAAAGCTTACAGGAAAGCTGCCCAGAAATGGCATCCAGACAACTATCAGACTGATGAGAAAATGAAGAAAATTGCTGAGAAGAAGTTTATTGATATTGCGGCCGCTAAAGAGGTAAGCATCTCATTAATTTTTATGTATGGAAATAATTTATCACGCCAGGATTGGGCCTAATCTTAGAATCTAAATTGCATCATTACAATCAAATGGTCCTGCCTTGATAAAAGAATTTCATCTCTATTTAAAATATATTAAAAATAATGTCCTGGTAATCGATGCTTGAAGAATAGCTCGATTACAACGACACATTATTTTTTGCCTTGGTAATTAACCCAAATTTGCTATTCTTGCCCAAAATATAATAGGAAACATGTGTTATTTCCTTTCATTTAATTTTATACCACATTTGTGTACGATGGAGTAATTGAGCTATGTTTCATGCGTCATTTTACATGTTATTGTAATAATCATGTTATAATTGGATATGTATAAATTCAATACCGATACTCATCACTGCAGCGTGGTGCGGAGAGGGAATTGCTGATTTGTCATCAGTTGCAGGGAGAGATCGCTGACTGCTCGTGCAACATAGACTCCCTAGACACTTTTAATAACTTCAAAATCTATCCAAGATTACAAAGCATCCTCACCAAAGACTATTTTAGATTCTACAAAGTGAACCTCAAGAAGGATTGTCCCTTCTGGAGTGATGATAGTAAGTGCGCGATGAAATACTGCCACGTTGAGCAGTGTCATGAGAAAGATATACCAGAAGGGTTGAAAGGAGCAAGTGCTCCGAGGCATAATAAGTACACTAAAGAGAGCTGTGACAGCGATTACGAACTGGGCTACTTGAACACAACGATAAGCAAGAAGGTGAAGGAGGATATTGTGTTGTGGGAAGTGTATGATGATAGTCAGGATAATTTCTGCGTGGTAAATGAGAATGACACCGAGGCTCAATATGTGGATCTACTGCTTAATCCAGAGCGGTATACAGGATACAAAGGAAAATCAGCACATCGTGTCTGGCACACGATTTACATGGAGAATTGTTTCCGGCCTACTCGTAATTCATTTACTGCTTATATTCAGAATGATAAATTGAATGGAATGTGTTTGGAGAAGCGCACTTTCTACAGATTGATATCAGGTCTACACGCTAGTATTAATATTCACCTCAGTGCTAAATATTTGCTTTCCGAGAAGAAGTCAGTGGGAATTATTACGACTCCCGTTTGGGGGCGAAATAATGAAGAGTTTTACCTACGTTTTGATCCAGATAATACTAACGGTGAGGGGTTGAATTGGATAAGGAATCTTTATTTTCTCTATCTTATTGAGCTCCGTGCCTTGGTGAAGGCATCTTCATACCTGCAACGTGAAGAGTTTTTTACTGGAAATGAGCCTGATGATTTTGACACTCAACTTGCTATAAAAGATCTACTAAATGTGGCGCGACAATTTTCAAATCATTTCAACGAGACAAATATGTTCACCGGAGGTGATGAAGCACAGAAACTAAAGTTTGAATTTAAACAACATTTTAGAAACATTAGCACAATTATGGACTGTGTTGGATGCGACAAGTGTAAACTCTGGGGCAAATTACAAATTCAAGGGCTAGGAACAGCCTTGAAGATTCTATTCTCTGGTTATTTTGACGAACAGAATAATCCGGAACTGTACATTGCTAATAAGGACAAGAAGGATTTCCAGCTACAGAGAAGCGAAATTGTTTCGCTTTTTAACGCGTTTGGAAGACTTTCTGAAAGTATCTACGAACTTAGCGAGTTTCTTACGAAAGATACAGCTGGATCCTGGCCTCCTAGATGATAAACTGTGACTACTAGATCAACTAAACTACGCTTGACATCACTATAACATGACAAAATATTTATTTTTTATGAAATTTGTATATATATATCCGCTACTTTATACATGGTAGAGAGATGTCTATTGTTACTATAGTGGGTAAATTAATAAGGTGTGGCCGGTACTTAACTTACGACTTACTATAGTAAATTTGTTAAATATATTTTTGTTGGTATGTATATAGCTCAATTTTTCCATCGGCGCAGTTCCGCCCACGGGACTAACATATGAATCATGCCAAGATGCTGCTGCCCTCGGGTGTAACTTGTTCTCGTGTGTTACAGGTATTAACAGATGAAGAGAAACGGAGGCAGTTTGACAATGGCGAGGACCCGCTTGATCCGGAATCGGGCAAGGGAGGTGGCGGTTTCAACAATTTCCACCAGTTCCACTCTTTCCACGGCAGTCCCTTCCAGTTCAAATTCCATTTTAACTGAATATACAACTGAACTTTATTACAGCAAATAACTTCACTATCGTCGCTGTTACCGAGTGCCTCAAGTGCCGAGGTTAATGTAGTGGACTTATTGTTCAAGTTTTCGCAAAATTTATACCTGTAGTAAGGCTGTTGTAAAAGACGAGACCGCGATATCTGTAAAACGAATTTTATGTAAATGCAACCTTGCAATGTCCACGCAATGGAACATTCAAAGTGGTGAGTAGTTATGTCGTTGTGCCGCAAACCAATTAACAAAGTTTTCACAAATATGTTTCTTGTACATATTACTGATTTGATAAGCTAGGTAATTAATCATTAAATTATATTAATTTATAAGTTTGTTGCGAAGCAAAGTAAAACAAACATTGAACTGACTGCGGTTGTTTAATATTCCAAATCTTATAAAATAGCCAGCCGTTACTGTTGAAGTAATGTTGCTACACATACTTGTGATAAATATCCGCATATTTTAGATATCCTGAATTGAAGTCAAAACAGCAAGATTAGTTGCGTGCCATATTTAAATTTGACCACTGCCTTTTTGTCCATCGAATTTAAAACAATTTCATCAATGGACATGCATTGCAAGCAAATAAAAGAGCTACATTTTAAGAGTAAAATATTTCGGTTGGTCCTTCGGCAGTCATAGGAAACAAAGTTAAAGGAACTTAGGAGTTAAAGGAACTGTTGTGCGATTGAGATGCTTGTATGGAACGTTTTTAGATACCAGAATGTAGCCATGCAATCGTGTGCCATTAAGCACAAATATCTTAATTTGCATAGCAATATTATAGAATTTTTTACAAAGGTTCTTCTAATAAATTTAATCAAATTTGCTACGTGACAAATTATACAGGGCATAGTTAAAAAGTAAAATAATTTAAAACGATTACTAATCTTTTCTTTTTGTTTTAAATATTTAAAATCTGGTGACATTCAAAGTAAGAAATAACCAAGATTGCCAATTTTGGAAACTGAAATTTCTAGCGACTATATGTCAGTTGTCAAATGTTTTTACTATCGTCACATTCGTCATCGTATCATTGAAATTTGGACTGCGGTTTTATTCATATATTTCTACGGTGTTCAAAGTTCAATCGGCTTTCAAATTGTGAAGTTCTCCCAGTCATTTCATCCAGTACATCATAAATTATCGTGACTATTAAAATCATACAATCATGTCGCTACGGTTCGCAGGTAGTTTGCAGAGAATATATAGGAGAATGGCAAATATGAATACTTCAAGTAAGTTATTTAGAACTAAATTTTTCAGCTCATGTAGCTTGATTATGTATATAACTATATTCCAAAGTGCACATGACTAAACTCATATTTTATTGAAATTATTGCAGGTGTGAGCCATATTAGAGCATTATCATCTGCACAGAAACACACAAATCTTAAAGTTGTCGACGGCGTTGGCGTTTTAGTACTGGACTCACCAAATTCCAAGGTATTTAACTGATAAGTTATGAAAAAATGAGCATATAGTTAGCAACTATGTTCATAGGTCAACTCTCTCGGCGCTGAAGTATCAGCTGAGTTGGAAGCACAACTGAAAGAAATACAAAATAATCCTTCTATCCATTCTGCAGTCATCATCTCAGGAAAACCAGGATGTTTTATTGCCGGCGCAGATATTGGTATGCTGGAAAAGTGCACGTCAGAAGAGGAAGTGAGATCAATTTCCATGAAAGGCCAAGAATTGCTTAACCAGGTGGAAAATTGCAAAAAGCCAATTGTTGCTGCTATTCAGGGAAGTTGCCTTGGCGGGGGACTTGAAGTTGCGTTGGCGTGTCATTACAGAATTGCAGTTAAGGACAAGAAAACTGGTCTGGGTCTTCCTGAAGTAATGCTTGGTTTGCTACCAGGAGCTGGAGGTACCCAAAGATTGCCTAAACTGACAGCTTTGCCTAATGCCTTGGACATGGCATTAACTGGAAAGACTCTCAAAGCAGATAAAGCAAAGAAGTTTGGTATTGTTGACTTGGTAGTGAACCCATTGGGACCTGGACTAAAAACGCCAGAAGATAATACAATGCAATACTTGGAGCAGGTTGCTGTTCAAGTTGCCAAAGAAATTTCGAATGGAAAGATTAAAATTGACAGATCCAAGAAGTCACTAATGGAGAAAGTATTTGCATTTGCTTTGCAATATGATTTTGTCAAAGACAAAATCTTTGGAAAGGCCAGAGAGCAAGTCATGAAAATGTCTGGTGGACTTTATCCAGCACCACTCAAGGTATTAAAATTCCTTTTAGGATTTAACAATTGCTGATTGCATTTTCATAGATTTTAGATGTTGTTCGTGCTGGAATTGACAAGGGGTCAGCGGCTGGTTTTGAAGCGGAATCTCGAGGCTTTGGGGAGCTTGCAATGACACCACAATCAAAAGGCCTGATTGGACTTTTCCGGGGACAGACTGAGTGCAAGAAGAACAGGTTCGGTGCTCCTCAACGTCCAGTTCAGTGCGTGGCTGTTTTGGGGGCAGGTCTTATGGGAGCTGGCATTGCCCAAGTTACATTAGACAAGGGATATGATGTTATTCTTAAAGATTCTAATGCTGCTGGCTTGGGTCGTGGTATTGGACAGATCCAAAACGGCCTCAACAATGCCGTCAAGAGGAAACGATTGAATCCGTATGTATTTTGAATTAACCTGCTGTAAAATTGAAATCAACTAGGTTTGCTTCCAGTCTTGAGCGTGACAGATTTCTCTCCAGTTTGGATGCAACTCTTAGCTACGAATCCTTCAAACGTGCTGATATGGTCATTGAAGCTGTCTTTGAAGACATCAATATCAAACATAAAGTCATCAAGGAAGTTGAAGCTGTTATCCCAGAACATTGTATTTTTGCTAGTAACACTAGTGCATTGCCAATCACCAAGATTGCTGCCGTTTCTAAACGACCAGAAAAAGTTGTTGGAATGCATTACTTCTCGCCTGTCGATAAAATGCAGCTTCTGGAAATTATTACAACTGATAAAACCTCCCAGGACACTGCTGCAGCCGCTGTTTCTGTTGGTTTGAAACAGGGAAAAGTTGTCATTACTGTTGGAGATGGTCCGGGATTCTACACAACCCGCATTCTCTCTTTTATGTTGTCCGAAGCTATCCGCCTATTGCAAGAGGGAGTGGACCCCAAGGAACTCGACAAATTAACAAAGAAATTCGGTTTCCCGGTTGGCGCTGCCACTTTAGCTGATGAAGTTGGTTTGGATGTTGGTTCACACATCTCTGCTGATTTGAGCAAAGTAATATATACTTCATATTCGTTTAAAAAACAAGTTTGCATACAATACAAGTTTATCTCTGTAATTAATTTTGTGCTTTTATTTTAGGTATTTGGTGAAAGAATTAGCGGTGGGGATGTAAATGTTATGAAGGACATTGTCCAAGCTGGTTTCCTCGGCCGCAAATCCGGCAAAGGTATCTTCATTTATCAAGCTAAGAGCAAGAACCGTGAAGTCAACACTGAAGCCATGGAAATCCTGAAGAAGTACTCTCAAGAACCCCGAGGTTCATTCACTGATGAAGACAAACAAATGCGCATGGTATCTCGCTTTGTAAACGAAGCTGTTCTTTGCCTCCAAGAGAAGATCCTCGCTAACCCATTGGAAGGCGATATTGGTGCCGTCTTTGGTCTTGGCTTCCCTCCATTCACCGGAGGACCCTTCCGTTGGGTGGACCAATATGGTGCCGGCCGCTTGGTAGCCAAGATGAACGAACATGCGACGAATTATGGAGTCGCCTTCAAGCCTTGCGACTTGTTGGTGGATATGGCAAAGAACAACAAGAAGTTCTACCCTTGAATTGCTAATGAGTTTCATAAGTATATGATGCACTTGTTGAAATGATACAATTTGTGTTATACGTGTCTGTTAAATGTCAGTGCCTTGTAGTGACCAAGTCTATATATCATTAGTAGTTCTACAAACGATGCAATACCTCTTCCGTATGTTATATTTTCACCACTATCTACAATTTGATAAAAAACGATAGATTTTTATACATATGCATTTTATACTATTATTATTTAGGCGTCAGCTTACAAAGGGACGCGAACTTGTAAATAAACGGATTTTGAAACTTATTTTGTAGTTGTTCTTTACTGACAGTACATGATTTTACTCGTGTTGGGTGTGAGCTGTTTGTAGTTTTCTTCCAATTAGTTAGCCTACACGACTAAACCATAAGATTCAGTTAGATTTTCAATTGAATGAAGGCGGCAAATACGATCTATTCTTTTTAACTTTTAAGTGCTTTAGTTGTTAATAGTTATTTATAATCATTGTCTTTATTATAAAAAATATAACCATATACATGTATAAATCACATTATAAAATAGCTTAATTAATTTTTAACCACTATTTAACAATTTACTTTGAACAGATCACACAATGCCCGAATACCGCGCACAGAATTAGTAAACATATGCGGGGCATGAATATAATCCAAACCCCAATCTGGCTTCAATCTCGGCATTGCAATTTTTGAGTAAGAAGCAAATACCGACGCATTTTTACCTTTATATGCCTTATCCACAATTTTTTGTTGTCGCTCGCACAGTGCTAACATCTTTATCAACTGTTGGGAAAAATTTGGAATTCGTCGCAATGTCTCCCTGTGATCCTTATTGTGCCCGAACACCCAGAGCAAAGTTGCCAACTTCGGAAATACATCAAATTCTTTCTGGCAATAAGCAAGCATCATCTTTAGTAAACTAGGCATATCATTTTCACTCCAGGCATGCATAGATGTTTCTTTGCATTTTGCAACATTGATGAGAATACCTGCAGCTGCAGAAGCAACTTCGCTATCTTGGCGTGACTGACAGGAGCTCAACATAAGTTGGTATAACTCTAAGCACATCTTTTTCTTGACAAGCAGCAAGCATACATTTTCTGATAAACGTGCAACTTTCTCAATTACTCGCAATGCATTCATGCATTGAATAATACTAGTTTTTTCATTAACGATAACCTTCCAACTTTGGCGTGCTTTATTGTAAATTGCGTCTTCTGTCTTAGCATTACTATTAACAGCATCTAAACGCATCCTCATTTGAACCATTTGCGAAGATTGCCTTGCCCTTAGTGTATATCCTCGCCAATATGTTTGTATTTTGATAGCAGCTACTTTTCGTAATCTTTCAATACGTCTTTGTTCCTTAATCTCGGGGTTATTCATTTCTTCAAACATACGACGTGCAAGTAAACCTCTTGCGTATGTTTGTAACAAGAGAATGGCTTTTAACTTTTGTTTCTTAATAAGTTGTTGCTTCTTGGTCTCATTGTAGCCTCGGATAAATTGTTGTATTACAATTACAGCACGTTTTTGTTTGACAAATTCGTTTCTTATCTGTTTCATAATCCAATTTGCTCTAATTCTTCTCTGTACATTAACAACAACTTGTTTTAAGTGTGAAAACTCTGTGCGCTTTTGTTTCATAATTTGATTTGCTCTGAATCTTCTTTGAATTTTGGCAACATGTTCTTTTAATAATAAAAATTCTCTACGCGCCCGGCTTCGTTTTACATTCGCTCTAAATCGTCTCTGAACGTTAATTATATTTTGCCTCAAGACCTTATAATTATCTCGATCAGACCTCATAAGAATCACACTTCGATACAGTTTTTGGATCTTAACTATTGCTTGTAATTTCGTTCTGAACCTCGCCCGATCAATTTCCATGTCCATAGTCGCACGCCATTTCCTCTGAATTACCAAAGCACACTCTCTCAAATGATAAAATTCATTTTTCATTTCCCTCGTTAATTTTAATGACCTATAAAACATTTGTAATTTAATTGTAGCTTCTTTGAGTTTCAAAAAGTCATTCATGTCAATTTGCATCTGTCGGTGCGCCCTGAATTTACGTTGAATTAAAATAGTAGCGCGCAATTTCCGATAATATTCATTACGGTGCAATCGCATTAATTTAAGCGCTTCATATCTTTTTTCAAATACTGCTACCGCATTCTTAAGCTTTGAATATTCCTTTCGACATAGCCTGGCTTTAACTAAAGCCCTAAACCTTGTTTGGAAAATAATTGTTGCCTTAACAGTTTTAGTATAATCGCTCCTGCATTGTTGCATTGCTTGTTTGGCTTTATATCTAGCTTCAATAACAGAAACGGCCTTTTTCAGTGCCGCATATTCATACAACTGTTTCCGACAGAGTAGATTGGCCCGGAATCTTCTCTGTATACAAACTGTAGCTTGCCTGAGCTGCAAATATTCGTTCCTTTGTAATTTCATTGCCCTTTGAGCCCTAAACTGTCTCTGAACTTTTAAAATATGTTGCTTCAGCTGCATATAATTATTTCCGGCTGTTTTCATTGCAAGTTGAGCTCTGTATCGGCGTTGGATAATAATTGCAGCATTCTTCAACTCTAAAAATCGTGCTTCTTCTTGTTTCATGTAAAGTGTGGCTCGTAGTCTAATTTGAATCACCGATACCGCTGACTTTAACGATAAATATTGCTTTTTCTGCAATTGCATTAATCTGTTAGCACGGTATTTCCTTTGTATAAGAATACATGCGGATCTTAAATCAACAAATTCATCCCTCTTGTTTCTCATATCTTTGAGCGCAATGTAATACAAACTAATCACAGCCACACTTTGCTTCAAAACTATAAACTGTTTTCTCTGCGAATATGTTCTCCATAAGTTTTGAATTACTAACGCAGCTGCGGTACGTTTCTTCCTTAGATGTGAGAATAAATACCATCGCCTGAAGTACAATTGAATTACAAGTGCACTTTGATAAAGCCGTAAATATTGTTTGCGACATGTAAACATTCGAAATTGTGCTTGAATCTTACAAGCTGCCCTATTTCTTTTAATTTTGTCAAGTCTTGATTTTATGACAGGAATTGCGTTTTCTAATTTTACTCGGAGTTTCTGGTTTCGGTACCATTTCTGAATACGCGTGGCAGCATTCTCTTTAATCATACGCTTTTCTCGAAGTAGTCTAAGTTTATCTTGAATAGGTTGACTTCTCCACCATACCTGCACTGTAATAACTGCTTTTGTAAATCGGGGCGATTGAAATTTGTAAATTATTTGCCACAAAAATGACAATGTCTTCTCTTTGTGGCCCTCAACAATGTCTTTCGGTTCAAGTTCACTTTGAATCACGTATCCAGCACGTTTCAATGCATCGAACGCAACCTTAACATTGTGTATTTTCCTTAATCTCGAATCGGCGGGTACTCTCAACATTTCCGTTAAATTGTGTTCTAAAAGAATAATCTCCATAATACGTGTAAGTCTCACACCATCTTTCAAATCCTGCCCTAAACTTTCTACTCCATATTCGTATTCGTGAATTAAACTTTGTTGATGTTGAAGGATGTAGTTACAGTGTCTTAATGGTTTTGTTACATCACCAATTGCATGAAACAACTCACTTGCAAATCTAAGCAAAATTTCTTTACTTTCTTTAATGCGTGCGTTTCTATTGAATAGACAAGGATCGTATGGAATAAGTTTCTGCGTCTTTGCTTGATCTAAGAAATATATCAACGATAAGAACTTTTTGAGTGAAATCTTTTTCATTTCTATAGCGTACTTCGGCGATGATCTATGTTTGTACTTTTTAAGCAAGTATTGATTGCTAAAGAAGTTTAATTTTAAAAACTTACTCAATCCTAAAACATCTGAATTTGATCGGAGATGAATATGAACGCCATAGACCTGCTCTAAACCAATTCTCAGCCACAAAGGATTGTAACAGAAGAATAGCTGAAGAATTTCTCTTTGCAGACGAACATCTTGATGTAAATCTTTGTCCGTTCGAATGACAAACTTATTGTTCTCAACTAACCCATGTGTTTTCGATAGTACCACAATAATACTCTCAGATCTGTACAACTTTGCAGCTAAATTCCTCAACGATTGCAACAAGTGATTAGTGTTGTATGTACTTGAAACCTGTTCCTTAGTTGGGGCTTTCTCCACTTCCTTACTACTTTCCTGCCACATTTTCGCAACATCAACTTTAACATCCCCACAACTTAAATCTTTTGGCGGAGATAATAAGGTATTAAGCCAATTTCTAAACCTTTTTATCTGCTCATCTACCCATTGCGGATCATAATACATTGTGAGCGCTAAGAAAGGATCCGCGCCGCTTGTCTCAGCAAGAACATAAGGATTGTAGACGTTATTATAAAAGAACTCAGGCTTAGGCGCTGTTACCTCTGCGGCGATTCGGTTAATAACTGCGGGTGATGGTATTTTAACAAATTGTTTCAAATGCAATGGCTGCATGTTGTATCCTTTAGCCAGTCGTTTAACAGGCGAGACTTTCTTCACTGGTGAGATTTTCACCTCATACGTTATATTAGCTTTACTTTGATTGAACGTATTCAAAGTACTGCGGTTATTACCGCATGGAGTAAGTGATTTCCTTTTCGTTGGCGTAGGAGACATTGGTGATCGTCGAGATTTAAGCGGAGTTGCAGGTGATTTTAATTTCTTCACAGGTGACAACAAAATTTCCCTGCTGGATTCTTCAGAGATTCGGCCTAGGCCATAAGCCGCAAGACATGTACTTTCAATAGGGGAGAGAAATGACTGTGAGAACGGTAATTTCGATGAGATTATACCTTCTTCCAAAGGACTAAGCTGTAATTCTGCCAAATTTGCAATGGAACTATCCTTGACATAAGTGCCTCCGCTTATATTCGCTTTAACATAAGTATCACCACTCGTATTGTGATTTTCTTTGATGTAAGTCCCACCACTAGTGTTACCTCTAATATAAGTCTCAGCGCTGACATCGGCCAATAATTCACTGTTGCCATTTGATCGTCGCCCGGTCGAACAGCAGAAGCTGGTTGCAATGCGGTCTGGTGTGTAAGGATCTGGCCAGTTGTTGGCTTGTGGTTGCGAAGTGAAAGGAAGATTAAGTCTAGGTGAATTCATTTCAAGGCTGTCATCAAAGTTTTCCACTACCACTGCTGGTTTATCACATGTTTGCAGAATAGTCAAGGACTTACTTCCAGAAGGCAAATCCAGTTTGATTTGATTTCTTGTTGCTATTGGTAATGGATGATTTTCTTTGTTTGGAATGTTGTATGTTGATCTTCTTGAGGATGAACTTACCATAAGTTGCAAGGTGTTTCTTGTAGTAAGTGCTGGTCTTGGAACAGCTGGTAAACACTTCTTTTGTGGTGATTTCTTAATCAGAGACTTTTTTACACTGACACCAAGCTTCTTCTTTTTAGGTTCAGGCTATCAGAAAAAGATTTAAATTCCTTTCATACTAAAGCAAACAATATTGTGCAATTACACTACCTTTATACATTTGTATGCAATAGGTATATCTCTTCGTATTCTTCCATTATCAGTGAGTATAATGGTATCCCTCCAAGCACCAACACAAAGTGGCATCCATGCAATTTCAAAGATTTCTTCAGTGTTTGCATGTATTAAACACTCAGTCCAGCTGAACTTCACATTTCTATCCTGGGGTGGTATTTTTTGTAAATATAACTAAAGTACCAGATTAAAATCACATTTGGTAAAACATAGATCAGTTATTTTTATGGTTATTAAAATGTACATACCATTATGTTACTTGCAGTTGGATTCTTTATACATATCTTTCTAGTACATGTTACTCCAACTTTTGTTGTGTTAAATTCCAGTTTGGGATTTGGGGTGAACGGTGCCAGAGATAAGTTTTCGGTTTCCTCTGGCTCTTCATCTTTTACCGGCGGTTTAACTTCTTTTTTGGGAGTTACGACAATGTGCTATACAAAATCATTAATTTCTGACTTCTATACATATGATATACACAAAAATGGAGCAATTCATTTACCTGAAACATTATGACACAAGACACACACTTTATACACACTACACACGTTACACATTCGTTTAATCAGTGAGAAATGTTGAGAAAATGGCTGCTAACGATCTTTAGGACTTGTCCGTTACGTTTTGGTTTGAAGTTGCTTTGATGGGCTATCAGCGTGCAGTGCCTCTGCCGGGCATTATTCACGTTAAACAAAAACCGTAGGGTTTGCTAGG
Source organism: Diploeciton nevermanni (assembly GCA_027575565.1). Classification (NCBI taxonomy): domain Eukaryota; kingdom Metazoa; phylum Arthropoda; class Insecta; order Coleoptera; family Staphylinidae; genus Diploeciton; species Diploeciton nevermanni. The sequence goes on from JAODIE010000001.1 coordinate 4,342,095, forward strand.
TTCAACAATATTTTTATTCAATATCTACTTCGTCTTCAAAATATTGACTGCAAAATATTTTATAAATATTACTGATTATGTCTACGTTTACTAGTTAATTTTGTCTTACTTTAAATTAATATATATGCAATTTTAATATAGTTTTATAGTGTTCCATTAACTATGCTGCTACTAAAATCACAAGCAGAAGTAAGTGAGAAATAGAAAACTAGAACGATTGTCTAGTACATACATCTTATTTTCGTTTTTAGATTCTCTAAATTTATAATTATATTAGAAATCTCTAAAATTACGGAAATTTGTAAAAAGCTAGAAATCCGCAAAAGTAATAAAATCTGTAATAGATTCAATCTAGCTATTGAAAAATAGGTGGATAGAGGACACGCCTGTCCGAGCGTTCCCTTACTATACATGTGCTGTTCTTCTCTCTGTTTTACTTGCAGGCCTCAAATATGGTAAAATATTCAGTGGAACATCAACGATGTATATAAAATTTGTCCTAAGAAATTAATTTTAGCTAAATAAAGTTAATTCAACATAATTAATATTTTTTTGCATGAAAAATTAATAAATAAACAAGAGTCAATCATTTTGTTTTAAATCACTTTAATTTATGCATATTTAAGCATAGCCGTATTGTAATTCTGCTGAAGGTATATTCAATATAATATAACCTCCCGGCGAATTCAGTTTCAATAACTGCTAACAATCATGATTGTTGATGAAATATAGTGAGATGGTGCTCTAGTACAGTTGGTACCTGACGTGGGTTACAGCACGCTCCAAAAATAACAAAATAACAACATAGCCGAATATACTTACTACCTTCGGCCCCTAAAAAAAAGATTTGCTACCACCTGGTAGCGTATTAGTGAGTACATAGACAAGGTCGCGTGAGATTACTCGCTAATGTTCCGCATTCCACGGGAACAACGTGAGCAATTAGACCGCTACTTGGTGAATTCGATATGTTCAATTAGATATTATTACATATTCGTATGTAACATTATATCAACAAATATATGCAAATAAACTAATGTGAATAATGTGAACCTGAAAATAAAATTATTGATATTGACAAAAATTTGAAAATTATTAAAACAAAAAGTCATGAAAGTATAATTTTCAGATGTCCACGTCATCTCTAATTATTTCGGTATAAGTTTAATTGGCGGGTAATTGAGTTAGAGGCTTGTTAGAGTCGGTTAGAGCTTGGAAGTAATTTGTACTATGTGTTGCATATGCTGGATTATCACAATTCGAATAAAACTTCAAAAGTTTGAACATTTTTGGTTTTTAGTTTATGCTGTGAGTTTGATTTCTTATTCATAAATTTCAACAATGATAAAGAAAACATTGTTGGTTTAAAAACTTGTCGATATTAACGTACCTGTTACTTACAGGGAACGTGAAATTATAATTCTTGTAATATGCCGCGGTAAAAATAGGATCCCTTACTGATCGCAATTGTTTAAGTTTTTATACATTGAGAAAGTGATGCGCGGACAGATTCACAAAGACAGAAGAATCAGAAGCAATAAAAAAATCATAAACATTTTACTGTTGTTGGTAATTAAAAAACTGTCGTAACTAGTATAATATACAATACAAAAGTTAATAAGTTAATTCATTTTGAGTAAGATGCAGATGTTGTTTTGGAAGTGTATTGAATAAGTATTATGTTATTGAACTAGTAAGTCATCTATTTGCATTTTGGAGTATCTTCCAACCGCACTCGCATTTGTTGGACAATTAACCGAATTATGTAAAGTACTCTATTCGGTATGGACGCGATAAGCATAACGAGCAGGTACACGCAGCCGCTGCTGAGCACGCTGAAAACTTTGTCAATTTTCCAAATACTAAAAATAACACCGGCAGCACAGTGACACAACAATGAGTTGTTGTTGAGATACGTGCAGATTTCACATTCATATTTTTAGCAATTAAAAAAAAAAACTCGGTGATTCGAGAAATGATTTATAGTCGAACTTAGTTCAGTGTAGATCCTAACTTGGGTTACATGCTTTGACTGTAACAGGCAGTTTGAGGCAGTTTACTGCTTTAGAATTTAGCGAATGTGATACAATTTGAATGTAACGTGGCAGGCGGGCATTGAAGGCGGCGCGCGTGGTTCGGTGCGCTGCCGCTGCGCGCGCCTTGGGCATTCCGCGTCGTCGAAAGCATGCGCGGCGTCGGTTAGCGTCGCGACGGTGCGCGCCCGGGCAATAGATATTAGTGCCGTGCCGACTTTCGCACGACCGATCGAAATGGCGAGCTGATATTTATTTATATCAGTGCAGTGAGTATCTCGGCAAAGCGAGCCGCCTCCCGCGATAAGACGCGCCATCGGGCGACAATGGCATCGCGATCGCCAATTAGTGCCAAACCCAGTGCCTGTGGATACTTGCGGGCGAAATAGGTGCGTGAAATATCACGCACGCGTTCTTCGGTGCGCGTGAGACGTGCCGATTCCCGCAAAACTCGCACTAAAAAAAGCCAAAACCGCTGTGGGCCAGCCGGGCACCGATCCGAACGCTCATCACGATCATGAACCAGAACACAAACCCAATTTCGAAACTATAGCGATACCAGAGCGAAACTGCCGCATCCCCGCAAGTGAAGCCACCGATTTGTGCGACTTGCGAATTCATTTGTGGCGAATAGGACAGTCGCTTATGTAAAAATAAAGCGAGAGTTTTTCGCGAGCGCGCCCGCGAGTATTTCGGGAGGCTGAGCGCATTTTCAAATCGGCGTCGTTTGGCGCGCGGTCGGCCGTAGCATGCAACAAGCGGGCGACGACGGCGGCAGCACGCCGGCTGCTACCGGCGCCACGGGCACGGCCACCACCAACCGGAGCCACGTGAACGGCGGCCGATTCGACTTTGACGACGGTGGCACCTACTGCGGCGGTTGGGAGGAGGGCAAGGCGCACGGGCACGGTGTCTGCACGGGTCCTAAGGGCCAGGGTGCTTATTCTGGATCTTGGCATTACGGTTTTGAAGTCTCTGGAGTATACACATGGCCGAGGTAAGTGCAGCCATCCGCTTAAATTGAATCAACTATTAGTAATTTCTGACTAAAAGCAAGCAGGTCTCGTTTGTTGACCTAGGTCAAGTTCAAAAGTATATTTGTTTTATGCGTTCCTAATAAATATTACACTGTAATAGGATGGAATTTCAAGACTATAATTGAGTGTATTCCATTTCTGTTAACCAAAACAATTGAGTGGATTCTTTAAACGCTAGAATGTTGGGGATATCCCAGAACTCATGTCACAAGAAAATCATGTCATGGTTGAAGATTTACGAAATCGTGCGCGGCCCAGAAGAATCCGACGAATGTTTTATCACATCGGGTATTTTTGGCAGCTCATATACGAGGTGATACTGACATTGAAATATCACAACAAATCAATCTTGTAAACGCTTTAATCAATCTGGAAGTACAACAGAGCAAACAAGTAACAAGACAATGTAATAATTATGGCAAAGTATTTTTTTAATACTAGCAATTATTTTTCAATACAGAATTTTATTTATTGCTGTTTTTTACTGAATCGCTTAGTATTTTACTGTCATAAACATGACCAATGCTATCTGCTGTGTGCAATAAAGTAAAGTCTTTCAAGTGAAGACAATAAAACATACTAAAATTAGAGAAAATTGATCAACATTGCATTGGATATTATTAAATTGTAATAAAAATAATAATTTATTCCTTAGAGGATTATGAGGAGCGGAAAACTTGAAAAATCATATATTTCTTGGATGGAGTTTACTAATTTTCTGAGATAAGACACGAACTAATATGTGTTTTAGTGACCAATATGTCATTTCCGAATGTTATTTATTCACCTCTTCTCTCACAACTTCTTCGTCACGCACTAGACTAATTCTCACAAACACAAATTTTATTCCGTGTAGTATCCAAAACCATATAGCTCCCATCAACAAATTTATCGGTTCGATCGTTAACGATCAGCGACCACTTTACCACGTTTGCCATGGGATAAATCTAACTAAGTTTATGCGGAAATTTATTAGTGCATACTACGCACATTAATATTTATAATGCTTATCGCATCCACCTCAATTGTGAATCACAGTATCAAATGACTAACGCGTGAATACAAGATTGAATGTAGTGATAATGTCATCAGCTTAGCAGAACAATAATGCGAATAACAATATTGTTGATTTCAATACACAGTGTTAGAATGATTAGTAGAGAAACAATTTGTTGATAAGAATTTCTAATGACTGCAATTAATCTTTCTGCCACCTAGAATCTAGAGCTTAGTAAGCTTAAGTCTTTTACGACGTCCGCACAGTCACTTGAATTTCAACAAGGCGTAATTAGAATGAGAACAGAATGAACGAAATAATACAAGTCAATGAAGCAATTGATATGTGAAACAAACGTAAGGGATTGAAGGAAATGATTGCTGTAAATATAGACATAAGACGAGTAATCGTAGTGAATGTAAAGAATTACAGTCGAATTGCGGCATGCATGCCAGAAGTGACACATCGCGGCTCTGCCAGAACGAAATATAAATTAATTTCAGTCCAGCTGAGCGGCCGAAATCCGCGTGCCATACACACATGCACGCACGCAGACAGATGCTGTTGGGTGGTTAGATGAGCTTGTGTAGTTTGGCGTAAAAATAGAATCGGGCTACTAAAGCTGCAGGCAGGAAAGCTCAGCACCCAGCAAAGCGGTAAGAGCTCACTACTTAAAACAATAATTCATGCGAAATGGCGAAACGGATGCTGGTGTGAGCTGCTTTTGTTTCGTGTGGAGATAATTTTTTTTTTTTTGGTTTGTGAAGGCATATCACACCATAGAAAGACTATACCCAACTAAAAGCTTCAATTACCAACTTCAACCAAATCTTTCCTCTATCATTAATCCGATCTCTATTCATATTCACTTGCTAAGCATGCATTAAACATCGAGATTCCAGTTTTTATTGTATGTATGGCATGTGGTCATCTGTAAGTTGTTAAAGTCACAAAGCACATCTTGAGTCGTTAGATGAGTCTCTCGTTCTATTTCTCGCCAGGTCCAGATCGTCTGCCAGGCGACCAGCGGCAATTGCTGCGATTTTATATAGCGACCACAGTGGCCACGACGGCGGCGATTCGCAACTATTATTCAAAGGCCATTTTCTATTTCTAACCGTAACCTAGGAGTGAGGCATGTGTTAGCGCGTGTGCGTGAGTTAAAAAAAATTTACGCGACGCGAGTCAAGCGTACTCATCAGTTTCATTCTGGTGGAAATCTACAGGATGTTATAAGGAAAAAGCCCAAAACCAACCGAAGTTGCTTGAAAATGGTGCTACCAATTTTGAATTAACACAAGTTCAGTTTAGTTCTGTTGTAAAACAATTCTTATAGTTCCGAGTAATATTAGATATTTGTACCGAAATACTATGAAATCAAGTTTCAAGTATATACTGACTTGATACGACCTTGATCATTATTACAAAATTATTTTACCGATAAAGTATTTTTGTTTATGCACTTCCAGGAAACAATTTTTATTGCATCCTTGAGTTTCTTTGAACTTGCACGTAGTTTAATATTGCAATCATGTCCGCATTTCCAATAACAATATACTGAGAATTGCAATCTACAAACAAAATCCAATTTAGTATCAAACAATAAAAGTCATTAAATATTTTGCATTCTCCAATAAATTTCTCCGAATTATTCTATTTGAAATGACATCCAATTTATTTTAATCGTGTGTGCATTTGAATGCTGTTTAAACACAACTGCAATAACTGCAATTTCCTGGAATTCCATTCAAATTGTTTACATATTTTGCACTATTTATTCAATCAACATGTTTGATCGTTTGCCAACTGCTTTGAGTTGTTATTATTAATAAATTAGCGTACGCTATGATCGACGTCTGTAAAACACAGAATATAAATATTAAACAGTAATTGTATTAAATATTTAGGCATATGACAATTTGTTCTTAATTAGTCGACACCTTGCTGAATAGTTACCAAGTGATTGTACTTTTATTCGCATTAGCAGTATCTTAATTAAAATGGATATTAATTCCAGTTCAGTCATTTGGATTTTACTCATTCTAAGTTTAGATTGCGTCAATAGAGTGTCATGTGCTTGCTGTAATAGACAAGTGTGCAGTTCAATTAAGGATGGCAACGATGAAAAGGCTTGCATCTTGGGGAACATCCTGCGCCTGTTGGTGAAATATCTGGAGCGCGATGACCATCATGTTGGCGGACCTACTGACGTAGTCACCGTTGCGGACGCGTGCCGCACTAAAAATATCGCAAATATAAACATGCATCGGAACAATACGGTTGCGATGCAACCATGGCAGCGATTGGAGCACATGCAACGTACGCTAAATGTACAATGCGGATGTGATTGCTGCGGCGGCAGGACCCAAAGGCAGAGTGAATCACAGCCAAGTGATGTACTGTATGAACTTCGTGACCAAAATGAAGCCGGATGTTGTTTTCAGCAGGATCGCCATCTTGTAGGTGACAACGATGACGACAATGCCGATTTTAGTTGTTGCCAGGATGGCGTGCTGCATGCAAACAGGATTACTCCTAACGATTACAAAATACATATGGACAATGCAGCTATTGAACATACTAAAAACGTTAGTTTAGAGCATTTGGATGTACGCAGTGTTATTGATTGTGACAAGCATGTTGATAGAAATAATGCAGGTAATGAACGATTATTGACTACCAATAAAACTAGTGAATGTGGAAATAGTTATAATACCGAGGAATGTGGTGAGAACCTTGCCAGGAATGAATCCAAACAGATAAATCTTCAGGCGAATCAATTATACCAACCAGAAAATGATGAAAATGGAAAAACTCAGAAAAACCTTGAACATACGATAGAGAATGTAATAGAAAGTAAATTAGAAAGTAGTGAAGAATTGAATTCATCCATACAATCAAAGGAAGAAAACAATGATTCCGGCGATAAAGCAAAGAAAGAAGAAACATCCGATGAGTACAAAGAATGTGATCGTTTCCACGAGTCTACTAATCTAACAAAATTCATTTTACCAGGAAAATCCGACTGTGTTTACGTTCACAGTCACTTAACAAATGATGATGATGATAATCCAATTATGGAGTACAAAATGACAACTGGTTCGGATCCAGGCAAAGAATATACTGATGAAGACCTAATTTTACTTGCGAAAATTATAACGAATCAAGATTTTCAACAATTTTTACAATATAAAAATATCGAATGATTTATTTTCTCCAATTATTTGCCGAAGAATTAATGATGACGCCACGGAATAATAAAGTTTTATTCGACGCTTCTTTTACATTGAGTTTATGTAAACATAAAAAAATGTATGGAAGCAGTTTACAGATAAAGCGTGTGCGAATTTTAATACTTTTAATACTTTTAATCAAGTTACAAAATAAGCAAAGTTAGCAGGAAGTAGATAAGACAAAAACCAAAGAACAAAAATTAATGTTATTGCCAAAAATTCCAGTTTCATTTCTCTTTTGTGGCCTTGTATGAAAGAGATAAAAGTTGATTTGTGTGGAAATAAGTTTTCATGATTAAATGTCTGCTGGTGGTGAATTGTCTTTGTTTTGCTACCCGTTTGTACGTTTTATTCTGATTTGAAAATAATCAAGATGTTGATAGTAAACAGAAACGGAAAAATCAATAAATGCGTACTTGTTGAACTAAATTAATATTGTTTGAAAATGGGACTTGGCATATAAATAAAACTGGTATAATTATCTCATCTTATTTGTGGCAATTAGCATTATTTGTAAATGAAGGAATCTGATTTACAGGAATAGAATTATAATTAGAAATTGTGATTAACTCTCTATTCGAAGAAACTACCCCCAGTAAATATCTTTCAGTTATCCTAATTCTTTCCCGCTGCAAGAGAGTATTATCAGTTTCCAGACATAAATAATAGCACTCTGTTATATTAGGTGCCGTTTGTACCATTAGGTCATATCAAGATGTGGAAGGTTCAGTTTTACTAAAGCTTCGCACAACATACATTCAAACGAGTCTATAAATTCTGGGAGCTGGAAGGACATGACTCTCTTGACGATTGTCATCGATACCGCCTGCCAAGTAAAATCCCGGAAGCGGGATTTATTAAAGCGTGGGCGATGTGGCGTAATGCGAATCTGCGAGCAATAAGCACTGAATTATGGGTGATTTGGGAGAATTTGAGGAGACATGAGTACAAATGATGGTTATCTTTATACCAAGTACTCCAAAGAGGAGGCACTAAATAAGTAATTCAATTTGCCAACGAGAGGATTATATAGGAATAAATACTAGAATTTGTAGTTTGATGATTAATACTTTTTTCCAAGATAATATGGCCTTGCTACTTAATAAAAATACTTTGACCCGTAAATATTTAACAACTCAATCGACTTTCCATTTCCTACTTTTTTTTATTTGTAGCAGTGGTAAACTCTGATGGTGTTCCGAGTCGCTGTACGCATTGCGGTATCAAGTTCCCAGCCCCAGTAGCAAATAAAATGGAAATTAATGCCATTTAAATGCGCATTTCACTCTTTCCTATAGCGCAACAATCCACCTATAGCCTCTGCAAGTTCTACGTGTACATAAAACTTGTTTGCCTTGTTTGTGTTCCTTCCCAATGCGACACTTAAAACTGACCTCTTTATCAAACCTAATTATCATATTTCTACCTTGTAGTTTATATATTTAGTCCCTACTTGATAAGATCTTTAATTAAAAGTTTCGGAAATTTTATTATCACTCAGTGGCAATAAAAATGTTTCTCTCAATTTACATGAAATTAATGTTGACGTAAGTTGTCGTCTTAAGACAGCAAAAATACCGTCATCATTTTACGCAAATCTAAATGCAATAAATTGAGTTACTCAGCAAGAAAACAAAATTGTTTACCATGCGTGCGCATTTGCGCATTCCAACATTCCGAAATTCCTCGTCGAGCTAATTTGACTTAACATGTTGATGCGGATGTCAATTTTAGCATGTGCCGAGACATGAAATAAACGCAATGCGCAATCTGCAATTCGGGAAACAAATCGAGCATCCGCTTTGATGCTGATGCTGCATGGATACTATCAAGATCACTCAGCGCTTGTAGTTACTTCTCGCAATTCCTAAATTTTCTTCGTGGATTCAACAGATGCCAATGTGTGCAAAACGATTTATGACTCATGTTTAATCTTCGTAACACAAGCACTATTCACTATCCGCGTAAACTTATACATTCCTGACTTCCTAGAAACTTCGGAAAGCTTATAGAGTTAGTCAGTGAAAGAAAATGGATGCAGGGATTGTGTCATCATGCTAGACCATAGTAGCGTCAATGTTTTGGAATGTGGTGCTATGAAGTTGGAATACGTTTAGATTATGACTACGTCGATTTATTTTCTTTAGCATGAATGAAGATTCAAGCAGGAGAGATATCTGAAGCTTTTTAGAACTATGAATTGAAAGTGTTGTTCTACAAATTCTTCAAATTCAATCAATCCATTCATTAACAAAATTCTCTTTTGCAGTGGAAGCACTTTCGAGGGACAATGGCAAAACGGCAAACGGCATGGTTTAGGTGTAGAATCTCGTGGCCGGTGGATATATCGCGGCGAATGGACACAAGGATTCAAAGGCAGATACGGAGTACGACAGTCCAATACCTCCACTGCAAAGTACGAAGGAACGTGGGCGAATGGTCTGCAGGATGGCTATGGATCCGAGACATACGCTGATGACGGTAAGGTCTTGGAAAGTCTTAAAATATTACGTTCAATTTGATGCTTTGAGGAGGATGCTTCGGTGCTAGCTTACCTATCCCTATCTCTAAATTTGCGAAAACCGTGTATGCTACGCGTGTACGCTCTGAATGAGCGGATCAATGAGGACAACTCCAAGTGTGCGAACCTAGGGGGAGTGAGTGTGGCGGCGCCGGCGGCAGCCGTAGCGGACGTGCCGAGTGTGTCTCGAATGCGATGTGTTTACACTGGGAACTTTCCGAACATGTGACCTTTTTTTATTAAGATGGAACCAACTCTTCTCTATAACCTACTAATTCAAACATTTAGAGCTTTTGATATTAAACATTTCTTTTTCTCATTTGTAAATTTAGCATCTCACAATCGTATTACTCGGCTAAACTGTTTGTCTATTAGCCAAATCAACATGTTGATCACCCTAAAGTAGACATGTAAATATCGTATGAGATAGCACTGATTTCGTATTTCACATGTGTGCTTTGCCCTCCACAGTCTCGACAATCTCAGCCTAAATTGTAATCAATCAAAACGTGTCACAATGCATGCGTGTTAATGCAATACGCGTTGAAATGCAAAAACGGGTGCCGCGAGACGCCAGTGAAGAGAAAAAATCAAGCCGCACTAATTGTATTTATCCACGGTGACTGCGTTATTTATAAATCTGACCCACTTCCCCACACTCGCGTCGCGGAAAGGAAACTAAACGCTAGTTGTAGATATACCGAGTGTTGCATACAGGCAAGAAGGAAAATCTTCGAAAAGAAGACGAAATAAACCTCCAAAATCGACATTGATCTTAACCTTAACTCTGTCTTTTTAATGTTATACTCATCTAAAATGCATTTGCTTTTATTTGCAGGTACATATCAAGGCCAATGGCTGCGAGGCATGCGACATGGTTATGGTGTGCGCAACAGCGCCCCCTTTGGCAAGGCGTCCAAGTACCGCTCCGCAAACAAGGCGCTGCGAGCGTCCATGACGTCGCTCCGGAGCAACGAAGCAAGTGGAGCTGCGCCAGACGTGACAGACAAGAGGGACAAACGTGTGGATGACTCGCGGGGTGGTTTCGTGCTTAAGAAGAACTCCAACGAACAGCAACGACGTCGGTCGATAGGTCCTGCAAATATTAAACGAACTATTTTTTCAGTGAGTTGCCTACATTATATTTGGGTAACAATGCGGTATATGCTTATTTCCTAGGGTTTAAAAAGAAAACAAAAGAGCACGGGAGACTTAGAAAAACATGTTGGCGGAGGTAGTATGCGATCCACAGCGTCAACCACTTCGTGGGTCAGTACGGAATCTGCACAATCTGCAGGAACCAATGCCTCAGGGCCTTCAGATTCAAATGCTAGTTTTGTTGTAGAGGTTGGTACTATATGCTAGTTATTGGTGTAAATATAATTGGAGTGTTTCTCACAGGATGCCCATATGGATGCAGGAGTAACAGAAACTTACATGGGTGAATGGAAAAATGACAAACGTACTGGTTTTGGTGTAAGTGAACGTTCCGACGGCTTAAAATACGAAGGTGAATGGTACAACAATAAAAAATATGGCTATGGTGTCACCACCTTCAGCAATGGAGAGAAGGAAGAGGGTAAATACAAGAACAATGTCCTCATCACAAACCCAAAAAAAAAACACATCTTCCTAATGCGATCAGCAAAATTCCGAGAACGTTTAGATAGTGCGGTCAGCTCAGCACAACGTTCTTCCAAGATTGCTCTCCAAAAAGCCGACATTGCAATTTCCCGCACTGCGACAGCCCGGGGAAAAGCTGAGCAAGCAGATATTTTTGCTGCGCATGCGCGCGAGGATTCCGATGTGGCGTTGGTAGTTGCCAAACAATACGCGCCAGACTTCAAACAACCCGGTTTGGAACGCCTGAAAGCAAAACGAGAGAAAGAAGCCCTTTACAATCCTAACCTAACAATTATACAAAATAGCATCCCAATACCCAACAATCCATCGTTGAGGGTATCAATGCCCAAACTAAACATGTCCACAATGAATTTAGCCCCGCCTCAGATGCACAGTAATCCAACTTCACGCAGTAGCCCCCAGAAGCTAACACCGCAACATAATCAAATCGATACGAGTCCATCCAAAGCAATGCATGTCCAACACAATAATACTAACTACCAGCAACCTACGAGTAACCAGTATGCGCCTGCGAGGAACAATTTGACGACAGTCACCTCACTTATGCAGGACGCGGATTACATCAATCAGACCAACGCCGAACATATCCAGGAACACCTGCAGAAACAATTGGAACATCTCAAGAATCAGAACCGTGGAAGGAATTCCATTAGTGGAAAAGAACCGCAAGCACCAGCAAGACGCGGGTCTGCTCTAAGTAGAGGTAGACCTGATAGGCCATATTTAGGCTCAACATCGCAACAGTCCTCGATAGACCACTTTGATCACTACAAACGTCCACCTAGTAGAGATTCAAGTGTAGACCGATATTCACGAGCTACAGGTCGAGCAGGTGGTAATATAGGACAACCTCCATTAGGATCTCGACAAGCTTCGATAGATCGTGTTGCAAGACCATCCTTGACCCCAGAAAGACAAGTCAGGGCACCTTCGCAAGCAAGAGGAACAACACCTGCTGCGGTTAGAGGTACTACACCTGCGCCAGTGAGAGGAACAACACCAGCTCCTGTGCGAGGTGCCACACCAGCCCCAACGCCACCACCAGCAACACGTAATGGTTCCGTTTTAAGTGGCAATGGTAAACTGCTGAGCAATAATGGTAATGGCGTTGCAGTGGGCGCAAATCAGCCACCGTTTGAAGAGATACTGCTCAAGAAGCGGAATCTTGGACAGGACATCATTCCATCGCCTAATCAACCCAAACGCACCGAGAGTTTGTTCATTGCTGGTGGGCAACCAGGAGCCCCAGCGGCGCCAGCGCCCAAGGTGAGTGGCATCATTAATGTTCTCTTTGATGAATCCAACACTATAAAGATGTAACTTTGTCTGACCACCGCCTGTGACGTGTCTTATGCCGCGGATCGTGGCAACGAGGTGGGAGGAACGAGCGTGAATCTAAATATGTGTAGCCGGGTAAAAATACGAATCTGGCTGGCTAGTTGTCGCAAATACATAGCGCGACGTGTGTGTCGCGACGCGTAACCGCGATGTGGTATCAGAATGGCGATGACGACGAAGAGGACCTCTTATGCTCACCGGCCCTTATGGCTCGGAGAGCGTCGGAAAGCTGGATCGATACACCTCCAATTGAGGTATAACAGACTCGCGGACGTTAGTGCAATTAGGCAATTAGTTTCATTTGCTCATCCTTACAATCAGACAGATTTGAGCTCGGCGGCTGTAATAGCGGCTAATTTTATAAATAACTACGTCCTCGTCAAGTGACCCGACGCGTCATACTATCTCTAAATCACAATATAACCGATTGCCTCCTGTTCCTGAATGGGTTTTTCTTTATCAGAGTATAGTACCTCCCTCAACGCTGTCGAGGAAGAAATCACTTCCTGAATTCCAGGAACTGCCCAAGAGCACCTCCGAGATGTCCCGCGAGGAGGTATCGGCGTTAGGTTCTGCCCGCCGCGAGGAAGTGCGAAGACAGGCCGACGAGAAGGAGCGCCTGCGTGCCAACCCCCTGCTGTACTTAGTCAGTCCACAAATGAAGGTACTTAGACACTGGTTGGTGACGATGCGTATGTAGTACTCGCCTCGACTCAAAACCCTACCTCAAACTCAACGACGACGACGCATGCACCACTCTTGGACGATTTCAAACATTTTTTACCCCCCCTTCTTTTGACACAACTGCACTGACCGATTCTTACTTTCATCTAACTACTTCTTGACCGTAATTCTCTGTTTGTTTGGATTTGTATTGTGTATATATTTGGTTGAGTTTCTTTCTTTCTCACCACTCTGTCCTTGAGGTCATGAACGTAATCTGAGTTTGTTTTCTTCTTATTGATAACGCCTTACAGAGAACCAATAGGTATGTTAGACATGTTTTGACTAGCAGTTACTTACATTTGCGTATGTTTGTTATAAACAATGATGCCGATAGATGGCAAAGATGACGCTGATTGTGCTCTGTACCCGCCATATTGTGTGTGCGCTGTTGGCCACGTCTTTATCGTGCTGGTTAAGACTTCTTGTCTTAACCTGTTTTAAGTCTGTTTTGTCTGTTTAGTTACAATTGTTTTCTTAAATCTAGGTGGTCAATTAAAATGTTGTATGCTGACAAGATACAGCTTTTTGGATGCTTTAGTAATTGTTTTTTAATGCTAGAGCAATCATTATTGATGTGCCTGTTGATTACGTTGTGGATCTTCAGTATGATGTAGTTCGTGAAGTGGTTCGCTTTTTATGATTATCAGATAGAATTTGCAATAAAAGTGAATCAGTAATTAATACAAGCACAGCAATGACACAAGACATCTAGAAACTAACGCGTAGATTAATTGATAACTGACACAATGGCATCAGTTATAGATTAGTCTCGTTTACACCAAGTTACTTCGTTCACATCTCATCCCATGTTCAGTTCGCGATTGAAATCAAATGAGAATTAACCTGGTTGTATTTTCAGGACTGGTTCTCGCGCCAACAGCTTGTAATCGTCATCCTCTTCGTAAATATATCGCTGGCCATCATGTTCTTCAAGATGCTGACATAGCAGTTTGTGTTCGTGGCCATCATTCAACGTAACATTTGAAACTACAAAACTACAGATCGATTTTTACGCATTGAAAACGCAAGGACATTTGCAAGTCCTGCACTTGTTGTATATTGTACTTAGTTGATTCTAAAACTTTGCGCAGAAATCCAACAATGACAATGAATAACCAATGGAAACAAACCAAGATGAAACCAGAACTTGACTAGGATCTAAAAAACGCCCACGTTTAGAGAATAGTAGAAGAAACGTAAATTAGTAATTATTAAAGAATTACGAAATAGGATATATTTTTACACAGACATTTGCATCGCGATTGTCTTTTTACACAAATAACAAATTATGAAAGCATGCGACAAACAAGCGCATTGCGTTAAGTCATATTCAAATTGTACTTCTTTACGTATTGAGACTCTTCTTAAGCGCGCAATGTATTGTTGCAAATGGAACAAGGAGCAAAGTCACTTTTTGCATATTAGCGTCAAGTGTTGCAAGAGATATTCGACAATTGTAAATTAAATTTTTCAAAGTTGGGCGAGTTGTGAAGTGGCGCTAGGCAGTGCGCGGTATTTTAGAAAACTTGTGAGGACTTTATTATGTTGCTGTTGGAGTTTTCAGATTTTAAAATGAACTATCTCATTTGGCGTGTGATCAACCAACGGAAACCAAAATCGTAAAACGTCTAGTCAAATTGAATTACCCTGTATACCCTTTGCTAGCTTGGTCGTGTACACGCCAAATTGTTTATTATTCAAATATGTATTTACGAAACCTGTTGTATAACTCGTTATTTAAACATTATCAATGATTTGACGTCTGTTCCTTGCCAGTCTTTTCTGGCAGTGGGCAGCTGGTAGTCGGTCAAATTTAAATACTTCTAGACCATTCTAGGACTTTCTAGGATACTTAAGGTTACGTCTGAAATCGCGTAGACCAAAACGATGATGAAATTGTGCAGAAAAAAGTGCCGAAACGTGTAGATGTCAGAGTTAGGATTATTTTTTAGTGCGCTGGAGAGGAAGTTTTCGGAAGACAAACCTCAATTTAATTTAACACAACATTAAATTGAAACGAGGAGGTTCTTCAAATTGTAAATATTCATGACTTATATACTATTTGCTTTATTCGCTTTCTACATGTTTCATGTATTTTTGTGTTGAACGAATTGAACATGGCCTTATTTTTGTTACTATACTTTATTTTGCTCTGGCTGGGATGAAGACGTGGAGATGAGACATGAAGTGGTTCTAATTGTCAACATGTAAGTGATCGTCAATCATGTGGAGTTGCGTGCAACAATGGAAATTGCTTGAAAAACAATAGCGAAACGAATGCCAACATGTTGTCGACGTTATCAACATGATCTGATTTATCATTGAATTCATGCACGAAGTGTGCGATTAATGACAAAGTCGGTAATGCAGATTCTTTTCTTGGTCATATTGACTGCTTATGTAATCTACGAGAAGCTGGAGAGACTTGTTCATTATTGAGTTGTTAAAAGTTTAATGTGAGAGCAATGCGTTTACGGCGGGTTCGGTTCGTTTTTACGTTTTTGAATGCTTCCATCACCCTTTGTTGTTTGCTTCCTTTCTGTTCGGTTTATGTTTTCTTTTTTGTTACAATTATTGATAGAGTTTATCAAATTATTTATTGATTATCAACATTGTGGATTTGGGACGATGATGAAATTGCGGCTTTCATATCAGAGATTGTTTAAAGTTTGTGACGCATAATTATAATTACAGTTAATTCAAATACAAAATAGAACTTTATGATCGCAGGTTCTGACAAACTAAATATATATTCAATTTAATAAAAATTTATTACAAAAATTAATTGTATTTTTAATGTTTTTATTTTTTACATCAGAGCTAACCTCCGGCAAAAGGAAGACGCTTACAACCCGACCACAAAGCAATGAGTGAAGCAAGCTAACTTGATGTAGGGTTTTATATTATCTGGGAAAGTGGGGATGATGCAACACATAGGAAGCAAAGTGGTATTTAATGCTGCACATGCATTAAATGTGTCTACATTATACTAGAATTTTTTCTCTAATTACAATTTACTTCTCTTGCCAAAAGTATATAAAAACAGGATATAAAAATAGTGTTGTTTCAATACCATCAATTACACAATTAAACAATATGCCATTTATGTCGACTTTGCCGTTCTGGCAACCTACCAATATAAGTGAAGATACTTCATTCGCTTTACCCCCACGTGCAATATGCATCAAATCTACACAATTGACGTCAGAATGTAGTTAAGTACTTTTTACTAGGCATCATGCTGTTCGATAAGTGTGTTATCAGTGTTGAGTACAGTGTTGTTATAAAATGACTAAATGTTCTAGGAGATAACAGTACAAATCAAAGTCTTACGAAATGTTTGTTGCGCGGTTTATGCATTTCATATGCAATTTATAGCTGTGTTTGATATTTAGGATTAAACATGAAGACCACGGTAAGGGTTTATAGTACTATAACAATATCACAAATTACTTTTTATGTAAGCAAAACTTAACTAAAACAATTAATAAAATTTATTTATTGGACGTTTTCGGCATGTTGTCTTTTTAAAAAGTAAACTAAGAAAAGCAACAAGTTTTATGCACACCCACACCATACACTAATTACTCTTTTATGCTTATCTCATTAGCTGATGAGAGTTTTTTTCTTCGTTGGTATTTCATATGTGTTGACATTGGAGCCTTTCACTTTAGATGATTTCCTCACTGGAAAATACGAAGATTCCAAGTGGACTGGCACTTGGTATTCAGGTATGTATATCATTAAAAATATTTTGTTATTATCCAATAAATTGATAAACGTATTTATCAATCTGATAGATACTAAGATTCTTTACCGAGATATCAATAGCGGGGATTACAAATTGTTTGATGTAACTAAGCCAACAGCAAAAGCAATTACTTTTATGAGAAATGTAACATTGGTAAGAACTACAAAGTTGCGATATAATTGTTTCAACAACTACGCTATTCTTATTTTGTTTAGGCTAAATATAGAAACCCGTCAATTACATTGTCCTACAACAAAACATTGGTGTTGATGAGATACGACGCAAAACCGGTAAGTTTGATATGATATTGATAGCAACAATATTTCGCAATTAAATGTAACACAAAACGATTAAATTTCAATGCAACCTTTAGGTATATCGACACACTACATTAGCCAAATTTGCCGTTCTCAATGTAGCCGATAAGTATGTATGAAAATAATCTCAGGTAATTACAAAAACTATCACTGTTTTTTGTCCCTTGTAATAGATTTTCTGAGCTTGAACTACCCACCGCAATTAAGGACTCTTTTCTTCAAACCTGCCGCTTTTCTCCAGTTGAAGATTCATTAATAGTTGTCAAAGATAACAACATACTCTACATCCCATTGAGTGAGACAAAGCTGCAAACTATAACTACTGATGGCAAAAATTATATTCTTTATAATTTATGAAGGTATTGAAGGTATGAAGGTAGATCAATATAACATCTATTCAAATTAAATTTTAATTATAGAATTCAATTTTAGAGGAAGTTATTAGAGGTGACTCTGCTCTGTGGCCTTCACCATTTGATACTAATATTGTCTACGCTAAATTTGATGATACTAATGTCAAGCAATTCCAATATCCTTTATATGGTGAACCTGGAAGCTGGAAGACATCAGCATCTACCCTCATTGGGAACGCATCCGTTATCCCAAAGTAGGCACACCAAATGCCAAGTTCTCTCTGCACGTCTACAATTCTAGGAAACCACAAGATACACAAGAATTGTTTTTTTTTTTACCAAAAAATAGTGATTCGGACAATTTTATATTATATAATGTTGCATGGAGAACAGCAGATAATGTCTTGGTAACATTTACAAATCGCGAACAAACCAAGTCTAGTATCCAGCAATGCGTAATCAGAAATGGTACATGTATAGAGGTGTTTTCAGGAGAATCAAAAACAGGTTGGATAGATGTGAAGCCTCTGCACGTTACGGCTGATTCTAGAGTTGTGGAGAATTCACAGGATGGCTTTGGAAGGATGCATGTACTTAACAATAATAATGATATAAAATTGTATGCGACAAATTTCACAATAGAGAAAATCATTGGTGAAGTTCGAAACAAATTGTGAGGTATTTTAAACTAAGAATTAAATGTATATTAATAATGGTAAACATTTTTAGGTATGTGGAAGGTACTTTACCTAGTAATCATTCTCAACAACATATATATTCTATAAATTTAGAACAAAATGGAACGAATGAATGCCTAACATGTGACATGATTGTTTTCGAGAAGAACTGTTTATTTGCAAAAGGTGTCCTCAGTCCTAAGAAGACCTATCTTACTAGAATTTGTTCTGGTCCTGGACCAACCTATGTTGATATCATTAATTTAATCAATGTAGGTCTCTCTAAACCTTCAACAATCATTATTTACTAAATTATGTTCTATTCCAGGGCACAGAAAAACCCATTGTTTTCATAGATAATGCAGACCTTCGTAAATTACTAGAACACAAATCTATGCCTACAATTGAAGATAAGACGATAAATATCAACTCAACTAAATTTGACGCTAAAGTGCGATTATTTTTACCACCAGGCATGTCAACTAGTAAGAAGTACCCAATGCTGGTACATGTTTATGCTGGCCCGAATTCCAACCAGATCACCGATGCATACAGCATTAGTTTACAACATTATTTAGTCACAAATAGGGAATATATCTATACTCTAATTGATGGTCGTGGAAGTGGCAAACGAGGTTTTGAATTATTGCACGAATTGTACAAAAAACTGGGCAGTGTTGAAATTGATGATCAGATTACCACCACCAAGTATGAATTTTGCACTGTGCCTTCAAATGTAGATGATTTACTTTCCTTAATTTCAGGAACTTACGCGATTCGTTATCCTATATTGATCCAAAGCGTATTTGCATCTGGGGCTGGAGTTATGGAGGTTTTGACACTGCTCATGTATTGGCACGTGATGAAGGTACCTTGATATGTGGCGCATCAGTTGCACCAGTTACAAATTTCATCTATTACGGTAATGCAATTTGTTTGATTTTCTTCAAGTAAAACCATGATTTTTCACAGATTCTATTTACACTGAGCGTTACTTAGGTCTTTATAATGATAAAGATGTGCTAACCACGAATATTTACAAACAAACTGATGTAACAAAGCTAGCTGAAAAGTTCATCAACAAGACGTACCTTCTGATACATGGGAACGCTGATGATAATGTGCATTATCAGCACTCTATGCAACTGGCAAGAGCATTGGAAAAAGCTGATATTCCATTTACGCAGATGGTTTGTTTCATGCTGATAGGATACTTTTCTGTGTATCTAAATTCGCAATTTATTCATATTTCAGAGTTATCCGGATGAAGCGCATTCACTTTCTGGTGTAAAACCACATCTGTACCACATGTTAGATGCGTTTTGGGCCAAAGCTTTTCAAGTTGATGTGCCACCTAGAAACAATAATGCTGCTGCACAGCAAATTAATTTTGTAGTTATGTTGGTTTCATTTTGTGCGATTGCTCTATTATGTTATTAATTTGTTATAACATATTGATGGAAAGAGACATTTATGGTTCTATATTTGTGATGCCAATATTAAGGCTAAAAATTAATAAACTGTTTTACTAATATTTATCTGATGTTTATCTGATTAACAATATCGTAAACTTCAGACAGACAATACTGTTATTAGTGCCTCTGATTAGTGATTAGAACAATTACAAAGTATGAACATGTTATCAGTGTTATAAAGTACGCAGACGTTCAAGGAGCGTTCATTAGCGTGTCGGAATTTTACAAAGTGACATGCATTAAATAAAGTTGGGCGTTTCTTTTATGTTGTAGAACAATCGGAAGTACACATGAAAACCACGATAAGGTAAATACATTCGTGACTAGAGTAAATTATATTATTTAAAATCTGTAGCTGGTGGAAGTTGTGTTGACATTGTTGTGTTGGTGTTAATATAAAGTCTTTTACACTAAATGATTTTCTCACTGAAAAATAGGCAGATTCTACTTCGAATGGCACTTAGTAAATGGTACACAGGTAAATGATATATTAGTATATGCGGTAAATAGTAACAGATGTAATATTATAAATTTGATAGATACTCAGATTTATATCAATAGCAGAGATTACAAATTGTTTGATGTAGCTAAGCCAACAGCAAAATCAATTACTTTTATAAGTAATGCAACATTCGTAAGAATTGCAATGATACCAATAAAACATTGGTGTTGGTAAAATATGACACACAAATGGTACGTTGCACGAAAACATATTTTCCTCTTTTGTTATTGCAAAAAATATTACACCATTTTAAGAAATATAAAATAAACTTTGTTAAGTTCTAAAATAATAATCTGTTGAGATAGATTTCTAATTGTATTGATTTTTAAGTTTATCGTCACTCAATGGTGGTCAATTTTGCGGTTCTAAATATACCAGACAAGTACGCAATTTATTGTTTGTTATTGTTGGAGCGTACTGCAACCATACCGGCCGAATACTGACACCGTACTTGACCTCCATTCAACACGTGTCACTGTCACTGCTACAGTTCCTTAAGTCTAATGTAATAGATTTTCTGACGTTAAACTACCAATTGAAATAAAGAATTTTCTTCTCCAAACATGTTGCTTATCACATGTAAAAGATTCAATAATACCTGTCAAGAATAACACATTAATCTACCTAAATAGCATAAATTATGTTATTTATAATTTTAGGGAAAGTTATTAGAAGTAACTCTGCTTGTAACTCGTCAATTAGTTGACTCTGGTATGTGCAACATGAATTAGTTCCTTTCTGCATTACCCTTTATTTGATTTATGAAATCGTGAATGTTGAATAGCAGGTTTCCTTTTTTTAACCCCTGCATATTATATAATAACATAACAAAAATTCAATTTGTAAAATTACATGCCAAAATCATCAATAATAACAATACCAATTAATAATTGTCCCGCTTCGTAGCTCAGTCGATAAGCCGTCTAAATATAGCAGTGACAGCGAGGTGCATATTATGGGGACACAGTATCAAATCCTGCTGGGGGTATATTTATTATAATAAATATTTCCACTGATGTCAGTTTTAATAACTACTAATAACCCTGCTGGTTGATGCAGTATAATAAAATGAATAGTGTTGGTATCCGGCATGATTGCAGTACGCTCCAAAAATAACAATAATAAATATCTAATAATAGATACACAAAACAACATAACCTATTTCTCTTTCCGGTGTAATATTTTTGACATATTTTCCCTCATTAGTAGCAGTTTCAAAGTTCAATAAATAATACACCTTTAATAAAACTAGAATTACACAATCTTTCATAATCTTAATGATTGTCTTTGCGTCAGCTTGTTTAATTTGAAACAACATCATATTAGTTAAGTGGCACAGTGGCTGAGACATGATGATAGTATTGTTGTTAGCCAAAAAACTACTCAATAGGAAAAACATGTGCGCAGGTGCATCCACTGGAATGATAGGGGTTTAATTTCGACGTCATAACCATATACTCAAATTTTGTCAACAGTTATAACAGTTGAACAGATCAGGATCATAATTAACGTTGCTTATGTGACGCTACATCTGATTAAAATTAAGCAGTTTTGTAAGAAATTTTGATGACATTTTTGATTGACATAAGCCAGTGTCTTTAATCGTGATTCAACAATTTTTCAACACAATTTCTTTTACTTCCTGAACATTTTCGTTGGTATTTGACGTACTGAAGCGTCCAAAACAAGGTTCATCGTTGACATTGTCTCGGATCTCTTGTATTTATATCATTTATACTACTGTATATTTATCCGATTTATACCAACTTATTCCATTTATAAGCACTTTTTTACTTAATTTACACTCACCGTATGCCACTATCAATATTTCAAGAGTTTTTGAACACTTAGTACCATTTTTACACAAAAACTAATACAAACTCTGCTTCATTGTTTGCAACAGCAAAAGATCGCTGAGCACGCAAACACGAACTTTATGCCTGTCTCATAAAAACAATGTATGTTATATATTACTTATAGTCAAAACTGTGAATGTGACGAGTCAAAGTTACGGCTCCAGAAAGTACATCCGGTGCGCCTGCTGAAAAGTTTTTTTCTACAAACAACATTAAAATCAAATTGCTGTAACCGCATTATCACGTGCGCAAACTGACCTGAAGGTGAATTAGTTAGCTACAATCCTTCTTGACTCTAAGATGTACCTCAACCCACTTTCCTGTCACAAAAATTATTAATTATTATTTATTAGATTGTTAAATTCTTTCTTGCTTGTTTGATTGAAATTGCAGGCGCCTCCACCATAAATTAAATGGAAGAAATCAATATAATCAAATATGCCAAAATTATTGAAGTAAAAAATACTACCTGCATCACTAATAACAAATGCTTTTTGTATCTCTACTACCGCTCTCCGCACCCTATGCGCAAATCATGGGTTTGCGCGAAAATCCGCAAGGAGCGCGGCGCGCCGCCTTCGCTAGCGTCCCGGCGGCGACCCTGCTGCAGTAAACGGCCGGAGCCTGAGCGTTCCACGTCAGGAAAGGCGTCTCGCGCCGCGCTGCCTCCAACCGGTCGAGCCCGCCAGTCGCGCGCGTATTTCCGAGTGCGGGACAAACAAAACCACCCACCCACCATAACGCTCCAGGCCCAAATTCATCTTTTAACACCTTCTCCCACAATTAAATTATCATTTCACTTTTTACAAACCGTCGTCAATTAGGCAAGTGCGCGACGCTATGTCGCAGAGTGCGACGACAAAGAGGTGTTTCTTGTGCGCCGCCTGCGGCTACCGAGTGCGTGGTGAAGAGCCTCAACAGCTCTACGAAAGATTGGCCCAAAAGAAGTGGATTTTAAAATATTGAATATTGCAGGTAATCCTAAAAAACTTACTATAACGCAAAATACAAAAGAAAAATTACAGAAAACGAAATAGATGTTAGTTTACCAAGAATAACAATAATGGTTTTATTTTTATATTTAGTTATATTTTAGTTATATTTAGTTATATTTTTGGAGGAGGTAGTGATGGTTCAGAAGCAAATGCCGCGCGCAACAAGCAGGTTGCGGTATTATCATGCGTCTCTTCAGTCCTTCCTTTCTGCTGTTAGCGCACAGCAGCCAACTAATACATACGCAGATACCATGCCTTCAACCTCACAGCCCTTTCATTTCGGTAACAATAATCGGTCGAGTTTTTGTGTGGGAAAAATCTTAGTAAAGCAAGTGAAGTTCTCAGGTGTCGTTCAAAAATCTCCCTTCCTACCTTCCCGGCTCACTATCAATATAGTAGTCTTCCAACTTCTTCTGTACTTTTGCCACCCTACAAGTTCTTGGTGTTGACATGTAAAGTGAAGAAGTTGATAAATTTTGTTGAAAATACGTAGTCAAAGTATCGTTGAGTGTAGTTACAAAGTGTTTAATATTCAATATGTAGATAAAACTTAAGTATCACATTTTTTGGCTTGTTGCTTTCTTCACTCAACTTTTCAATTGACAGACCATATAAAAACAAACTGAATATTAAATACACTTTATACTAAAAAACAACAAATCAAAAACTTTTTATAAATACATTTTTAGTAAGTGTTATCGTTTAGTTCTATCTATATAAAAAAGTAGTCATTTGGAAGAAGACAATAACACCAACAAAGATGCGTATTATTCGGGTGAAACGGGTCTGAATTCTACTGAGAGTATATCTAACTAATATATGTTATTTTCACTGAATCTAGTCCTAATCACTGCTAATAACTATAATAGATTATGTTATATCTAGTACTCGAGTACCGTCGAGTGTGATTAGAAAGTCTTTAATATACATTATTTTGATAAAATTTTTCTATAACACTTACTTTTAGTCACTTGATAAAAGATACTAAAGAAGGCAACATACCGAAAAAGGTCAATTAACTGAATTTTGGTAGGTGTTGTAGTGAAAGTTTATCAACATTATTTGCCCCGCTCCTTAGCTCAGTCGGTAATCCGTCTTATTGTAGCAGTGACAGCGAGGTGCATATTCGGGAGACACGAGTTCAAATCCTGCTAGGAGTGTATTCAATATAATATATATTACCCTAGAATTCTATTCCAATAATTATTAGCAATTATACCGCTGGTTGTTGAGGCGGTAACAATAGAATGGAGGTTAAGTACGGTGTTGGTAAATCGGCATGGTTTCAGTACATTCCAAAAAGAAAAAAAATCATTAGAGGTCAATAATTTAAAGTGTATCAAAGTTCACGATTGAATTAAGATAATAATGTGAGCCAACTAAATATTTATTTCAAATTATTTGAGAAACTTCTTTCTTTATTTTGCAACATAAATATCTGTATTAAGGTTATTTGACCAACTATTTTTTCTCTTTAACCAAAACAAAATAAATTTTTATAACAGGAATGTTTCTTGTTCAACTACGAACCTAAATCTAAATCACGGCGAGAAATCTTAATGGAAGAATTCTGTTTGTTAGCGTCTGACTGTAGAAAACTTTTTATTGCGCGAACGGCATTTTTCCGGACGACTTGCAAAACAAAGTTTTTTAGACGAACAGACGCGAGATAAAAGGCATAAAGTAAAATATACGCAGAGAAACAATTTGCATACAGTTGTAACTCGTCAAATTACCTGAATGCTGTTGCAGAGCAGGCAGGGTTTTTAAGTAAGCATGTTTTACGGCATGAAAATATAAATTAATCTTGTAACTGTTGTTTCTCTACAGATATGCCCACAAACATGTCATATTTCAGAGCTCTATGAGCATTAAATTAATTTCATTTCAGCTCAAAACAAGTAAGTGATGTTAATTTGTAGGTTTTCTTGACTTTTATGTGCCGCATATTTCTCACTTTTTATATTATGGTTTACACGCGGTTTCCCACTCCATAGGTACGCATAATTAATTGCAATGCAGTTTGAGCAAGAGTGATTTAAATGATGTTAAAATATTCAGCTATGGAATTATTGTACATAGGAAATTCTATTACTGCAAATAACTATAACATTATTTAATATGCAATTTATGGTATTTCATTGATAGAAATAATAATTAAATTTAACTAAAATTTTAAGTTCGCAGAATAAATAATTTTATGTTAAATAATCCTAGAATATTCAATTAAAACCATGTATATGTTCAAATGACAGATTAACTATTCTCGCCCATATACATTTAATGCTATTTTGATTTATCATTAAATTTCATCAGTTTACTTCATCCAAATGTAACAAAATAATAATATATCAATTCTTAATATGTTCTCTAAAGCGCAAGAAGTGAATTTTCATTATGCATTGCCAGAGCTCATGAAGCATGAATGCTGATTTCAATGAATCGAACAAACACAGTACATCTGTGCACGTGCTTGCATTACATTCGGCAAATTTGAATAAGTTTGCATCGAGCCAATTCGCGCTCATGCAAACGACGCTGAATGCTCACGTATGCCAATGCATACGAAACTATCGTTTTATCAACTATCAACTGTGCGGAGTCACACGGGTTGCATATGTTCAATGAATTGCCTATACTCGTATCGGACGAGCAGATGACGAGAAAGCAGCAAAGGGGTCGTAGGTATGAAAGGGATGCACAAAGCAGACATGCCTGGATTTTGTTCCGCAATGTGTCCTCGTTTTGACTTTGCATGCACATCATTTGGCTTTGTTTGTGCACTGCTGATTGATTTCAATTTGATGCGGTTCAAGCATCATATGCTTCAAATCAGACTGTATTTTTACATCTAGCTAGAATAAATTTGTTTCTTTGATATTAAAAATTGAATTAAAAAGAACAGTGAATATACAAATTCTACAATTCAATAAATTAATTTATATCAAATGTAAATAAATCAATTAATATCAATTAATCAATTAATATAGAAATTCAATAAATGCAATTGCTAAATCTTCAAATTTAATAGAAAATATATAATTTTGCAATATAGAAAGCTTTGACAATCTATTATTGCAGTAAAAATATCCAATTCTAATATTCTAGACAAATTTCAGATTCCACACAAAAGTAATGCACTTCATTCACCAACTTTCTAATACATTAGTCGATGGAAAACTGGTGATCCACTATTGTGAGAAAACCACAAAGATCTAAAAAACTATCTGGCAACGGGCCCAAAACAAATCCCAAAATATACAAAAAAAATCCGGATAAAATGTTGAAAATATTTGAGATTATAAGCAACTTTATAATTAAATTTCATCTATTTCTTTAATTAACTAAGCACAAGAGTAAAACACTAGACTAGCATTCTGAAGACCGCGATTCGAATTTTCTTGTACCCAGTTTTCCCAGATATTAATTTTCTGCAGTATATCATAAGTAAATGCAGAGACAGAAATATTCTGATCTAACCAAATTCCTATTGATCCAACATTTTATTGAAAGTTAAAAGACCAAGTAAGGTCGTTGACCAAACCTTCTTCTTATAAAACAAAAAACCATAACGTTTTTTACTAATTAATTTAGTTTTGTAATAAAATAAGACACTTGTTAAAGAAAGAAGAACATCACGATGAAGCAGTAAAATGTTCAAAAAGAAACTACATTCTCAAGTGATATAATATATCCTCATAGAAAAAGTATGACGTTTTGGAAGATGAAGACTAGGTGAATGTGATGTTGAGGTGAATAGGTAAGAGTGATGAGAGCAAAGTGAAAAGTGAAACGAGTGATGCGCCTCGGGACCAATATCCTTTGAGATAACCTTTTTTTGTTAGATTTATGTTGAAATACAGAATTACTAACAACCTAGCCAATTGATTATTACAAATTGCTAAGCAATATTTGATTCGTTCTTCTTTAAATTGTGTAGTTTATACCAAAAAGGGCAGTAGATATACAATTTGCTGAGGTTATGTTGCTGACTTTCAGCTAACGACGTAACTTTTGAGGTTTAATTAAAATCGCGTGCGTTGCATTTTATCGTTATTGCTCTTGCGTGTTGATGGAAAAAGACAACATTTTGTAAAGTGAAAAAGTTTCCACGCTCATGTTTCTACCTAACAAATTGTAATTCTATTAACAATTTGAAAGTTTTAGAAGGTTGTCCTGTGTAAGCATCATGTACAAACGTAGAAAAGAAATTAAAGAACATACTTTGCTTAGTTAGTAAACAAAAAGGTTTAAGAAATTCTATTGGCAAATAGTAATTACTGAAGATTATAGCTTTTAGATGACATTTAACAGTTAAATTGCAGCTGAAGTAAATCTTATAAATTTATTTGTTTCGTAATCCTTAAATTTTAGACTATAAAGTTCTTCTCTATGAAATTTTAATTCTGTAAAGTATAGATAAAATTTGCTTGCACCTAAGGCATCTAAATAATAATATTGCAGTAATGATAGTTCAGTTAAACCAACAGGTTATCTAAAATCTTTGCTACTTCTGCTTTGCCACCTCGGTAAAGTCATAAATTATAATGTATTTTATGTTATAACTCCAACTTTAATGACATTAATAATTCTAGATAATGTAAGATCTAACTGTGTCTTAATAAAGAAAATAATTACTGTTTCGGAAAATAAACAATAAACGTATTTCACAGTTTTAAAAACAAAACTGTGCCAAGCACTTACCATAATTTTCCTACATCTCATGGTCAAACTTTTAGCTTTCTCGTTCTAATATTTCATTTATCTCGAGCAACATTGATTTATGAATAAATATTTTTCCCAATCTCACTAATGCAAAACCTAAACTTTTCAATAGCTTTCTCTGCGATCCATAGAGTTATGATGATATCCGCAGACTTATGGAAAAATGAATTCGCCTGGTTTTTCCTCGATGCTCGATACTCCTAGTGAGTTTACTTCTTCATTTTATGCTGCACATGCAGAGAGCCCTTAACTCAACTTTGCCGATGCAATATACGCTCCTTCATAAAAAATGCAGGAAAAACTGTAAGCTTTTTCGCGTACTCCGCTCTTTACTGCTGCGTCGGATACAGGCCGCTCATGTCATATTGTATGCAAGTTGTTGTTTTATTTTTATTTAGGTATAAGTTTCGTTTCCAATTCACCTTTGTATTCTAAACTTTTATACCTAGAGTTTTGTTAAAAACTATTGATTATTTTTGGTTCAAATATAGGAAGGTTAAATATCTATAATTTAATGATCTATTGTCATCAAATCTACCATGAACAATTGAAGTATCTATAAAATTTTTTATATAAGATACTAAAATCAATCTTATACTGATTAAACATGCTGAAATTATTTATGAGATTCCGCTAGTTTTAAATCAATTGTTAGTTCAAAAAATACTCTAAATAATATTTGTATTTAAATTTAAAATATAGAAAATCAATTAAAATAGCAATTTAATCCCAAATAAATTAATATTACTCTCCTGGTATTTGTCATCCTGTAATTATTGTAATTAGTCCAGAGTAATAATGCTAAAAATTTCAGAATCATACTGAAATGTCGGATTGCCATAAGCGAGCCATATTGTTTCAGCATCTATGCATATTGCACATGCCCGGAGTTTAGATACTGTTTGTCCGCCTCGTTAAGCCACAACAATAACGCGAATACCACTACGCGCTCATTGCAGTCACCGCACAAACTAATAGCCCGTCGTTTTGCCAGGATGCACGCGAGCAATCAGGCGAAAATGCGATGCATTGTTGCGTGTAACAAGGGAGATCAGCGAAACTTTCTATTAATAGCAAAAAGTGTCAAAATTATTTATTTTGCAAATTTGCTAACTTCCATTATCGGAAGAAAGAGACAATCCACTTAATTATAATTCTGTTGTTTAGAATTAAATCATAGATGAACTTTTCTCGTTTTCAAGTAGTTATACTTTAATTTGCAGAAACATAACAATAAATTTTACAAAAGCACGTAAAGCCTATTTAAATTTTCTAAGTTTAAATTGTTTTCTTTGCCTCAGAATGGAAGCAAGGTTAAAGGGTATTGTGAGTTGCAGTTTAATGTCCAGCGCGCACGTGAGCCTCGAAAATCCTTTAAAAGCAATGCGGGTGTGCGCACAAAGTACCCCTTGTAGGCTTTGAAAAGATGGCAAACAGGACTGCAAAAGTATCTAAACTAGAGTGTACAAATCAAATTAGATCTAAAATTGGCTTTATCCACCGAGAGAAAATAGTATTATCCAACATTAACTTTAATTAAAGTACCTTGAACCAATAAATGGTATTATCTCTTAATACCTAATATCTTTTCTCAATTGTAATAGATAATATCAAATTATACCATTAAATCATTATAGATAACATTGAAATAACGTTGCTCAATATATCAAATTATCTTTAAGGTTATGTTAGAACTTATGTTAAGTTTGCATGTAGAGATTTAAAAAAATAGCTGCTATCACGACAGGTGTTCCCAACGTTTTTCGATTCGGGCGCATTTTGTTGCGTAACATGATGGAACATGCGATTTTCTAATTCAATTTGTGGACATAAACGGAGTTTGAATACACCATGAACTACAATATAATTCATATATACCGTATTTCAGAATAAAATAGGATTATAAACTGTTTAAAGATTTTTTTTTATTTTACTATAATTTTGTTACTTTAGATACCTTGTTTAATTTTATGTACCCGTACATCATTTCAATTTTCTCCGTATCCAATTTTATAACATCCTTGACACCCCCTCCGTAGTTCAGTCAATACGACGCTTACTGTAGCAGTGATAGCTAGGTGCGTATTGTGAAGACGCGGGTTCAAATCTTGTTGGAAGTATATTTAATATAATATAAATTCACACAAAATTCAGTCCCAATAATTGCCCAATAAACCTGATAGTTGATGAAGGTCAAGTACGGTGTTAGTATCTGGCAAGTTGCAGTACAAAATTACAAACTAAGAAACAAAATATCCTTGGCATATGTTATTAGATTATAATTTAGAAATGCTTTCTATGACTTCTATTTTAAGTCCTAAAATGTCTAAAAAAATCTAAGGCTTTGTTCATATGTTAAAGCAACATAAATCTGCCTAGCTCACATATTTTGTATTTCACATGTATTGCTGTTTCATTCACCATTTTTAGCTGATTTTTTCTTTGAGTTTTTACCTTTTCTAGGTCATGTATCTAGTCGAGAGGAAATTTAGCACCACTGCACCATTTCACCCCCACTTGGGGCTGCACTTCCGGTATAGCGCAATGGTGGCAGCGCCAGTGGTGCAATATGCAAATGAGGAATTGAGATCTACGACTGCAAAAAACAAACTAATGTAAACTTTTAAATGTATTTATAAATGAATGTAAACTCTATCTACTAAACTCCGAAAACATTTCAATTCCGGTTAAGCTTCTCATATTGGTTTGTACTTAAGCCTCAAATAATTTCCTCATATGATACAGATAATTCATAAAATTTATTAACCTGAATTGATCTAACTATTCCTTAAATCTTTTAACAACCATTTTAATAGTCGTTAATCAGCTTATTGGCAGTTGACAATTTTATGACAGATCGCAACCGTGCTTATGCGCTGTTTTAATGCCTGGTAGACTTCTATAGGTGAGTGTTACTTGTGAGTATGCAATGTTTTACATTTGATGTTTAATATTAACAAATGCCGGCGCGTTTTACGAGCTTGTAATAAAAGCACACTTGCTGACGATAGGTCGGTCTTTCAGGTATTCATATCGGTTGCATAAACATAATAAAGACATAAAACGCCATCCTAGTGGAGTCGTAAAAAAACGGCTCCCTGCACCCGCAGAGTACACAAAAAGAATATTGAACTGAGTAGAGATATAATTCTATCATTAAAATAATTGAATTATTTAATAAAACTAAAAAAAAAGTCTTTTCATTCGTTTACAAAGTGAAAAATACAGTAAAACTCCATGTTTTGTTATATTTGGTGTATCAATTGCTTAAAATGTATGTTGGGTTGTAAATATCTCAAGACCCACCAACAATTCTTGTTAATTTTGTTCAGCAATCCTAGCTGTAAAACACCATAGATTGTAACTCTTCAGATAGTAGCAAACTAAGGAAAGAAGAAGACGGAAAAGAATTAAACTTATTGCCTGTTTCCTACAGTTAGACTACTAACGTTGGAAGGTGTTGTAGAAGCCGTAAAATTGCATGAAATCGATGTAATCCACGTAAACAAAGAATTCTTTAGTTTATTACATTTTATAACCGTCCCAACCCACTAGAGTTACATGTAATCTTTTTAGTAAGTACATAAAATCGATACTTTGCGATTATGGCCTGAACTGTTTACCTATTTTACGGATTCATGCTTTGAGATAGTAAGATGGTTAGATATATCAAACGATGCCGAAATATAGGTAAAACGCAGCAAAATCAATTTTATCGTTTCACTCTTGGATCAATTTGCGATCGGAGAAATGCGTTTGCAAGCTTTGGGGGTTGCTGCGAGGGGCGTTCGTGCCTACAAGATGCAACGATATTTCATGAAATGCA
Organism: Diploeciton nevermanni; assembly: GCA_027575565.1. NCBI lineage: Eukaryota > Metazoa > Arthropoda > Insecta > Coleoptera > Staphylinidae > Diploeciton > Diploeciton nevermanni. Next base: position 4,374,101 of record JAODIE010000001.1, read on the forward strand.
GATATATTTCATATAAATTGCAAATGTTGCGGATATTTTTAGACTTTCCGAATTTAATGAGTATTTATACTTGACACTAGATCAGATGAATTTGATGATAACCTTAAAAGTCTACTACGAATAAATTGCGCAATACAAATTCTCTTAAATCAGTTTCATGGGAAAGTGCTATGTTAGCACAATCTTATCTAATATATTATTAAAGATCTAAATATGTTAAAATCATGAGATAAAAATCTATTTTAATGATGCTCCACCTAAAAATAATAAACTTGAGCGAGATGAACGTGATTCTGAATACATTATCTTTCAACCCGCTCTAATTAAATCGCACTTATCATCATATACTCATGCTTGCACTTAAACCGACCTTGATTAAAATCACAGACACAATCGTGTTCTATGTAATTATGTCACTCGTGCGAAATCTGAACAAACGCGACTCGCTATTTTTAAGGATCGCCCTCATCACTATTCTATCCGAGTGAAAACCACAAAAACAAATTATTTCAACTTAAATAATTGTTTCTAAGTTGATTGTCAAACACATACAATCCGGGATAAAAATGTCGCTTAATAACTTACGAAAAAATTTCTCTAAAGAAGAAAAATATTTTACAAGAGAAACATTCCAACAAGATTACTATTGAACTAAAATATGTAAAAGAATATTTACATTTCTCTCATGTACGACATATTCAACACTAATTTTCACCTCAGCAATCTCAATCCAATTAAATTTCAATATCCTTTCATGTGAGAAGAGTTCACCAAATAAATTTGTTTGTTTGTGCATTATCGTTAAGCAACATTTATTAGCAAATTTATGCTTGTGTTTCATACGATAACGCAAACCGATAATTTCCAGCTACATACGTTACACCTACACCTGCAAGCGATGCAATTGTAACACATGTGTCCACCCGCAAACAATCAAGGCAATGTTAGTCACGATAGGACGCTGCATCCGAATGGAGCAATGATGGAATAATCGCTGTGCAAGACGTATTGTTATCAGCTACCAGTCATAACAATTGGGGGCTATTGTCCCTCGTAGCGCCAAAAACGATTTGTCATCGGTTCATGTGTTGAGTCATAAATTAAAACTGTAGACCGCTGATTATATTCGCTTATCTAACATAGGATTGTGATGGAATTTTAGTGAATATGACAGTTGTTAATTGCGGGAATTGTTTTTAACCAGTTTTATATTTAGAACATAGTTAAATAGCCGCAATATAAAAACTATGACAGGAAGTTTTCCCTTAAATATAAGTGCGGTGGGCATTTCGGTGAATTCTTCTCAAGAACAATTACCTATAGATTATATAAAAGGGGCTGGTTGTATAACCAGCCCCTTTTGGTGGTATAACAAATGTTATTGTTTGCATTAAATTGTATGTATTTTCTTTGCTTGTGAGTATTATCTCTAGTGTACAATTGTTCTAAGTATTATATTGATATCTATCCTCCAGCAGTTTCCCCTCTTTTCTTTCCTTTGTTGTATTCGTTGGAGAAGTGTATGTCATTTGTCATCCTATATCTATCTATATATGTAATAACACTAATCAATAACCATAATCCATATTTGGATGCCTTAATATCATAAATTACAAAAACAAATATCAATAATTGATAGCAATATGAAGTTCAAGCCTTATTTAGCGCTCAAAAACAACATATTTTATTAAATGGCATCATCATACGCAGTAAATGAAGATTTTCGCAGAGCGATTTATATTGTCATATGAATGATTTTGAAGTAAACAAATACCGAATAAGTAATAAAACTAAATTCAATGAAACCAAACTTTTTATATATTTTGCATCGTACTGCAGAATGTCAAATGCAATAAAATTATTATTGAAATAAGAAACGACCAACATGCGCCTTGTCCGAACGAGCTTGGGATAAATTTAAAAAAAATTAGCAGCAGAAAAATATCGAAAGTAAAATGATGCGAGCCGTTTCCTCAAGAGGCGATTTGAAAAGGATAGAGTAGAAAGTTGCGGTGCAGTTACTGCCGCCAAATATAAATCATCAGCAAGCTCCGCGAGTATTGACAACTATGAGCTTCGCTTTCATGATGAAATACGAGCGCGTCCTTGTATATCTCGACTGCCCCACACTACAGCTTCCACTCTTTACTGAAACATGCTGCGTTATCATAATACATTGAAAAATAAATTATAAATATCCTCTTTTTCTTGCACTTACATTTATTTATTTGCATTTTTAGAAATCTGGTATTATCTTCCTGTTTGAGGAATATACGAGGAATCCTTTGTTTTTAATCAATGTGAAACCATTTGTTTTATTCTTTAAAAATACCCCATAAATGATTTCCCCCAAGATCAATGATAAGTTTTAAAGGCAAGCGGTACACGTGTGCGGTTAGAATTCAAGTAAGCAACGTGCTCGCCTCTGCGGCAGGGGGCTGGTGGCGCGCCAAATGCGTAGGTGGCAGTTACTTTTTGCCGGGCTCGTGCCGCTATCGATCCGAGTAGGCGGGCGGCACAGGCGAACAAGAGCGGCTGCCGCCGCCGCGGTACAAACACAGCAGCCGCGCAGAGAAGCGCTCTTCTCCTGCCAGCCGTTTCCCGGCAACTCTCCCTCGAGCCCGTCCGCACCTTACGCAATCCTTTGCCATGCGGCATGCCGTGATCGTGTGAGACTCTTTCTGGGGAAACCTAACAAAACCATCAGCCGAAGACAAAGCCCACTCGCTATCGGACCGGAATCATAATCAAACATCAACTAGGCGAAAACTTTTTATAATCAAAAAGCAAAAGTTATATCTGCGCTAATTATTCATTATTAGAATCGGATTTTGTTTAAATTTCATGCGTGAGTAAAAGACTTAGGGCAATCCATATAAACTTGATCGGAAATTATAAGATTTATTTAGGCCGTGGCTTGTCAAAAACAAGAGAGAAACAATTGCTATGCGAGTTTGCAGGAAGATCTACAGGTTAATTTTGCAGCGCGTCGCAGCAAAGCAGAGGCAAGCAATCCCAAAACGAAACAGCAAAATGAAACAAAAAATAAAATAAGCTAGCTGGTTGTACGAAAAGACAAAAACCTTGGATGCAAATTTAGATATATGGATGAAATGGCTGCATTGCTTGCGATGACTTCATGACCTGTTCATTTGCAAGAAAATGTAAGCAACATATTTAAATCAAAGATAGGCTCAAAGTTAAATAAAATTTTTAAATTAAGGAAGAAACGTAAATTCTAGGATCCTATTGTTCAAACTCTCAAATAACCAAGAAATAAAAAAAAACAACGAAAATCTCTCATATCAATCTCTCTTTCAGCTTCATTTTCTCCTCATTTGCACTATGCGCTGTCACCTAAAATAATAATATTAAAACTATCCATCTCAAGGAACCAACTTGAGAATGCCGGGCTCGCTTCAAAAATCTCCAATTTAAGGAATGATTAATGAAGGTAATAGTAACCGATGGTAATAGTAAAGTGAGAACGGCTGTTTGCCGAAATGTTTGCACATTTCATAAAAAATATCATATTTTAATATAAACAAGTTAATGGCATATTTCGTCTTTACTTTGTTTCCAACCTTGTTGCACGCGTAAAGTTTAAAGGCGACAATTGTAAACCATCCCTATGTTGATTTTGCGGTACTTCCGACTGTTTTACCTACACTGCACTGCTACCAAAATCATCAGAAAGCTTTCAATAGATATAGATAAAGCTCAATACAGTTTTCGTGGGTGTAGAATTCACCACATTTTCAGGGTTATATCAAATTTGTTAGATCCATCAATTCTGTACATTGTAAGAAATAAATAGACAATGTACATTTGTCAAAGCAATAAATTCGATAAAATTTCACTTTTATTCCAAAAGACTGATTAAGACCCCTGAGGGTTGACTCTTGCGAGAATTGTAAAAAATGAAAAGCGAATAAAGCTAGCAACGATGCTATCTGAAGGTGGTGAGCGACTCTTGGTTGCCGTCTAAAAAGAAAAAAATATTTCTGCCCTTACTTTTTTCTCAGGTGCAAAAAAGAAAAGACGTAGAGTACACTCTGCAGACGCATTATTCAACAGCGTCGATTTCAACGAAATCAAGTGTCTGTCGTGGTGAATACGTAATTTTCGAGAAATGCGATGAGGTATAAAATTCCCAAAAATGATAAAAACTCAAAGATAATTTAAAGGTAAGAAAAAATTAAAAGCAGACATTTATAACCAAAAAATATTTCCTCCCTAAAGAAATTATTAAGAAATGAACTTCAAATTTAAACCTAAAACCACTTTTAACATAAGCTCCAATCTCAGGGATCAATTTAATAATCCGTAATTATTTCCTTTTCCTTAAATTCCATCGTTATAACAGCTAAATCTTTAACAAAGCCCCCAGTTACACCCCAATATCAATTTCCCGCAGACTACTATTTTTATCCCGCGATTCAATTTCATTCTCTCCGTGTAGCGCATTTTCGTGCTGCACAAGAAGTATCGCGCTCTTTCATCTTCGCAAGGCGCGCTGTAGAATATAAATATTTGATTTGCAAGGCGGAATTTTAAGTGTTTAATCCGCATCGAGTTTCGACAATCACAAGTAACAGTCCGAGCTCTGCTGTCCGCAGCAGCAATGCCAAGGAACAAGACGTTATGCATCGTGCCGGGGACACTAAACCAACTTCAATCAACGTGCGTGATGTAAAATGATAGTCGAGTTTCATTTCACATGGAGGTAAACAATTCAAGAAATTGAGTAAGCATAGAAGCTCTCACGTCAAAACATAATTTAAAATTTGCAGGATAAAAATATTTTCATATAGAATAAACTTTCTAAGCGTTCTATGCATATTTCACGAAAATTTAAAAATAACATTTTTGTCAGAAACAAATACTAACAGCAACCTTCCAAACCCAGTTAATTAACGAGTATTGTTTCTATATTCAATGCTTCGTACCACCATTAGCAAAATTTTCCTTTTCAATTCATTACAAGTCCACCCCAGTGCTACTAATTTCCATATTCACGCCATTTTCAACGCTAATAAATGCAATAAAATAAATTTAATTCTCATCCTGGACCTAAAGCTATCCCATACAATATAAAATGTTCCAAAACGCAACGGAAACTTTGCAGAGTCCCTAAATTTGACTAGCAACAATCACCAACAATTCTAATATATTTTTCCAGTCGTTAAACTAATATAATTTTCTATATCTTCCCAAACTTCCTGTCTTATCCTAACCTAATATTCCCATTTGTCCTGTCTCATTCCAGCTCACACGTATTCGCATTTTATTTAATTACTTCCGCCAAATAAAATACAACAATTTCGTACTTTTTATCGTTACACCCTAGCAGCATAAGGTGCGTTTGCGAAATAGGTGGAACCTAAGCCATATTTATGACTCCAACGGTACATTAATAGAAACGGTGTAAAGCACCACGCCGGAAATAGGAAGCGAATGAGCAAAGCGGGAAAACACACGTTCAGATAAATGATGAAATTTCACAGGTCAGCATTTAATGCATCTCTCCCATGTATGAAAACGTTATCATGCTAGCCAAATATGACTGAATTGTAATTACGCTTTTTTAACGCATGCAATTTGCACAAATTGTCGCAAAACACCCATGTCTCACCGCAGTATTACAATTACACGCTATAAATATGTTATTGAAGCCGTCGCATCCCCAGACTCTCAATACTCAACTAGACGCACGGGTTGAATTTCATTACTCTGCAGCGCCTTCTATCCCCCAATTGTAAATAATCTGGCCGGATGCCAGAAAATCCTCACTCCCACTTCAAATCCTTTTCTTCCAAACTCGTGATTAATACTGTGCATTATTTTCATTTTTGGCAACAGCACACACGATTTATTTGCTGAATTCAGAAAGCAATTCCACGTTGACTCATATTACGAATCACTCACGTGTTTAAAACACGAGAAGTAGAGCATCAAAAATTCAGGTCAAAAAGAAATAAAAATGATTTCATTTATAAATGCGACTAACGCTATCAAAAACTACCATCATGTAATAGGCGTCGAAATAGTTGTTTCATTAATATTTAATGTAGCTATTCATTATTCATGCGAGGTAGGCATTAACGCAATTATGGAAAACGATTCTTAAGTGATTTTCAACCTTCATACCCTCGAAAAATGCGCGCGCGCTTTCAAACTCAATCCATTTCTTTCCTATGCATCTTCATAATTACACTCCGCACTTTATTCTCAATTGCAGCATAATTTATTCCCGACATAACCTGCCCTGCAAAACCCCAATTTATTCTTTAAATTCTAGTGCTTCGAATTATTCCATTCTATACGTCATGTTGCACACTATGTTCAGGCTTTCTGCCCAGGCAAATTAAATTCGCCAAAAAAAAACGTCAAGAACAAAAAAATGTCAATTTCTTCAATGTGATATGAAGATATGCGATTAAAGATAAAACCGAAACTCATTGGCTTCTTCTAGCTTCTCTTGTTGAAATACTTCATTTCCGCTACGATTCTGTGAGCCAGTCAGAAGCTTAACAATGTATGAACAGTTACACTTTTCAGTAAGTAAACTCCATAGTTGGCACCGTTACAAGTGGTTAAACTACACCCGACGCATAAATAATAGACGTGGAGATTAATTTTCCACTCACAAAATACAACACAACTTGGTACGAGAGACATACGAGCGTTTCCGCGTTTAGTTTGCATGGCTTGAAACTTTTGCCGATTATTCACAACTATAGTTTGAAAATTCAGCCAACTATGCGTACGGCACCAATTAACATGTAATCTAAGTTGTGTACTCAGAGAAAATATAGTAAGCGCCTCCTTAAACTTCCAGCTTAAATGTGTAACTGTAATGTATATAATATGCATGTAAATGTAAAGTATATTGAAGCGCAATTAAAGTAGAATAAGCCTACGTCTTAAGCGGGCTGATACGCTAAACTGAATTCATAATTTATGAAATTACCATTCCTTGTAATTTAAAAGTTCCATCATTAATTTGTACGAATGCAGCTTTAGACAAAATTAGAAGCAGAAAGACGTGATAATGAATATAAAGATGCTGATGATTCGCCCAATGCGACTATCTCTTTCACATTACACATGGAGGCGCCTGGGTCTGTTGGGAACTTCTAGTTGCAACTTCAAATCACAACTCTACACCAACTACTTCTTAACGTTGCTAACTAGTTGCTATGTTCATCGCGTGCCAGTTATGCAGCCAATCCTGCTAATTATTCATCTTCTGGTTAAACTACTGAAAATATGTTTGCAATCGCCTTCTCTTTAAACGCTCTTCGAAATGTGTAATTAATTGAAATTAAGACTTTAATTTTCATAATTACCTACCGTCTATATTTTGTACTCGCATAAACTACAAATGCATTGATTACCTTTTACTGAAGTGTGGTGAATAACGTGAATAAGATGTTAGCAATGCAATTCAATTTCGCAACGTTCGTCAGTCACGAATTCGCTGTTTCACGCTGTACTCGAAGTTGAATCTGAAATTCTCAGGTTTGTGTAAAATTCACCGAATCGTCCATTGTTCTTCGCCAGACTGACTTATTGGCGTCGCGGTTCCGTGGTATTTCCGACTATTACTAGTGTCAACTGCTTGTGTGCCATGACTATGTTCTTGGTTTAGCGTAGAATTTCACGATCAAATATTTCAGCACAGAATAATATCTTCGGGTGGCTTCCGGTTTTTGGTCTGTAGATGTGTAGTTTTCAACGATGATAAATAAAGCGGAGAATCCTAGTGTTGTAGTAGATAAAACCGATAAAAACGGCAACACAAAAACGAAAGCAATCAACTGTAGCAGAAGTATTCAACAACGTGAGAAGACATAAACATAATGTAACAAAAGAATAATTTACTTTCAGTTGTCTTTTGACCCTTACATACCTTGTCCTTTTACCTTATAACTTTGTTACCTTGAGAATATTACCCTGTCCTGCTATAAAATCTTTCTTATTAAGAAAGTGCTAAGATTTAATTCACTGCTGAGCTGTATTAGATGATCTTCTTCGATGGGACTTAGAAATACTACTGCTTGGATTTATTGGCTGAAAAGAATTTCAAGTCAGTGTAAAGGTGATGTCTTGTACGTCAATCCTTGTTGAATGAATTTCCTCTTCCAGCAAATGGAGCAGCTTATTCAAGTCTTGATGCTTATTCGTCTTTGAATGAGTAGTGTTCATTAATGCACAAAGCAATTGTGGTTATACCTCCACTTATTGTAACTAGATTTCGAGAAGTATACTTACCTTACACAGGTTTGCACTCAGTATTGTTGGAGATTAATGGTGCAATTGAATGAATCCATGTACGTTGATCTGGCTCCAAATTAATCGATGGTATTGAAACACTTGATACTAAATCTGAAATGTCATGCAAAGGTATATTTAGACATAGCCCATAGCTTGATAGATATCTTGAAGTATTCTTGAAACGTGGTGTTGCTTTGGACGGATGTAGTTGTTCCTGGCGAATCCATTTTAGACGGCCGTTGATGCAAGCGATGAAGTTGTGAGCGCCAAGGACGCGCATGTGGTTGCAACGGTGTAGGTCAGCGTTCCAACGGTTTTTTACTGAGGAATCCAATCGATGCTATCTAGTCCGTAAATTAGAAGAAAAGAAATCATACTTAACTTGTAAGATGTAATCAAGGCTAACGATGTGCTGCACTTGTACAATCGTAGAAAATTGGCACTACTTGAAGACACTTTTCAACAAATCGGAGAAAATGAACAGCACGTTGGTGGCGGAGAACAAAACCTGCGACTAAGTGAAGAAATGCAACAGCGCAGACGACACCAAGCAATAAGTCACGTACTCACCGCATTACATCCAGCGCCAATCAGTTTATATTTAAATTATTTTACAAACAAAATAAAATTACATAACACAACGAATATTGAATATGTTGTAAACACAATCAACAATATATCCAATGCACACATTATATCAGCAATTTCAAATGTAAATTCATACACGAAATAAAATCTGATAAATGAATGATAAATTAAATAATTAAATCAAAAATTAAATATCTTTAGCTCCTTTTTTAAATTAGTTTCAACCAAATGGAAACATAAATAATGGGCCAACGAATATATTAATAGAGAGAATGTTTCAAAACAAACGTAAGCAGCTAAAACCTTCAAATATTTAATTCAATATTTTCTTTTCTAAATTTATTACACTGTTCATCTTCAAAAGCAGGCAGCAGTGTATCCATGAGCTTAACTGTGTGAATGTCGCCGCAAATCGTGTACTTGGCACAGAAACCCACTACTATTGGCAGCGCACGCTCGAGCACTTGGGTTAATGATAATTATTCCGCGTTTCGCAGTATTTTTTATTCATCTTGTGCATAGATGTTAAAAATAAAAGGACAGTCGTCGACGACGATGGTGGATACGTGGGGACATTCCTTTCGTCGAATGGGCCCACAGTTATCGCGGAATCGTTGCGAGTAACGTGATGAAATTTGCACTAAGTGGGTGATAATCAAAACTGCAAAAAAGTGTTCTACCAGAAGTAGTAACATTAGAAAGATTCGTCTGAAGTAATATTGTTAATTGAATTACTAAAGTAAGAAATTTAAATATTTGTGTATTCGGTTGCCTAAGAGGTAAACTCAAGGCATACACGTTTAAAACGAGGAGAACTCCTATTAAAATTAATAAATTGACTTTCAATTTCACTCTCAATTTCTAAAGTCAATGTAAGTAGGAAGTGTGCGCCGATTAGTGTGTCATTAGTGTGTTGGCCGCCCCGATTTTTGCCGGTGGCACGCTCAACTATAATCACCCAATGAAGTTGAAGCTCGTCTGTGCCACCTGCAACCGCCCGACGGTGGCGGCCAACGAAGCGTGCATTACGGCGCTTTACGACGACCACATGCCGCCGGGCGCAATTAATTCGCGCCGTAACACACATTTTTGCCCCGGTTGATTTTGTTCTCCACCGATTAAACGGAAAATGAATCCGGAAATCGACAAAAGTCGAACAAATGGGCGTCTTCAACAGAAAAAAGTTAATTGCGTGATGTGGGCTTTAATTTTAGTTGTCTTTAATGTTTAATTGCACCTGCGTGAATAGCATTTCTTTGGATTCTCTTTAAAGAATGCTGAATTTGGCTAGACTTTTAAACTTGTCCTCTTGTAGCATGTAAGAAAATTAGACATTTTAGCTGATTTAAGTGAATCTAACAACACAATTTAGCAAATGGCACCTGAATTAGAATTCCAAGTTAGATTTAATCCCACTCCAACGACTAGTGGGTAAATTGTTAGTTGTGTTTTTGTGATATTCTGATATTGGGACGTATAAATTTTTGGAAATGTTTAAAGTTTGTACGAGTTGAGCTCGCGTGCATTAACGTCCAGGCGGAAATGCGCCAAACCTTCGGCTGTTTCAAATGCCTCTCTTGAACGATCGCGTTGCGCCAGGACGAGATCGGGGGCCCCGAGGCCGTTGAGGACATTAGAATTGTTGAAAAGTTTCAAAGCGCGACTAATGTTTTCGAAACGCATTATTTACTGTTACAAATCGCCATCAGACATCTAAATAAAGCGATAAATTGTTGAGAAGATGGGATTCTTTACATGTTATCTTTTTTTATTTAATAGGAAGGAAGAAACCAATAAAAAAAGAAAATATTTTTTATAAATAATGTTATGCAAAGAACTAAAAAAATACTAAATAGCTAAATAGCTTAGTTTCTTTTAGCTTAATAATATATATTTAAACTAAATTACAAAAGAGCAAAAGTAAATCTCAATAAAATCCATTAAACGTCTTAAGGCAGACCGTCTAAAGACATTAAGTATTGCAACGTTTAAGAACTTTTCTTTTTATAGATAAGTCAAAAAGTTATTTGAAAATATCAGCAGTTCTAAATTCCTAACATTTCAAGGATAATAAAGAAAACAATATTTATCCAAACCATATCTCAATTTTCACTTGGTGAATTCATCTCTGAACTTTCTTTAACAAAAACAATAATATTGTATATCCGGTTTATTTGCATGCAAATATGTTCGAGTATGTATGCCCTACAATGTTTACATAACATGTTAGTCTAGTGCTCAAGGATACAAGAATGAGTTTTCTCACAGCAGAGGATTTCCATTTTGCCTAGCAACACCTTCTGCCTCTACGTGTTTACATCCTAACATTACATTGATAGCAGTACCAATGCAAGTTCTCGTGTTCATTCCACTCACAATTTGATAATTTTCACCTTTTTGCGAAAAATAATAAGCAAGCATATAAGTAAGGAGATGAAAGTTGATTGAAGAGGTGTGTGAGATAAAGTTCTTTCTCTGCTTTTTCTGTAGAGTTTAGAACTTTACTAAACGTCATTTGTGAAAAGTTGCACACTGTTCATCCCATACTAAGGGGGAAGCAGCCCTAATCTCGTGTTGTTTGCGTTGACTTCTTGTCCAAAAGCGCTGCGTTTTTTTTTTTTGACTGACGCGACAAATACTCGTGTTGTTTTATTTCTTTTGAATCGTCTCGACGAGGGAATGACATGTAAAATTCCAACTTGGTTCTTGGTTGGTAGAAAAACCAATAAAAAAAGAAAGAGTGCAATGAAAACCGAAGTTGGGTCGTTTTTAATATTCAATAAAATTCAATTTTAATACGAGTTTCTAACTTTTACGGGTATTCAAAAAGTTATACAACCCAACATACCCTCAATATGAAGTGATGCCATAAAAACTTTAAAAACAATTCTATTTGATTTTTCTTTATTTTAAAATCTTAAAGCACAAACAGAAATAAAGCGTAACCAAACTCATTTTCCAAGCGAGTGCTGTTTCTTCCTGTTTTTTTTTTGTCTCTTCATTGTTAGTAGCCAAATTTTTTCCGGTTGCGTCTGTCCTTCTATTTATACACTGCGCGTGGGGAAAAAATTAGCTACTAAACTTTTAGGTCGAAATCCACGCTTTCCGCATTAAAGTCGCGTCGGACGAAGCCGAATAGTCACGTTTTACGATTATTGCCACAGTTGTTATGCTGTTGTGTTATTCCGGGCGAGTCGTCTGATGAAATTATCAAATGCCAGCTCAACGGAATATTTAGTACGAAGAGAGTAACAATGCCATCAAGTCGACCATTTCGACTGGGGTATACTAAGTGCCAGTAGCATGTTGCACAGGTGCATTTGGATATAAAAAATGTTTATGTTTCCAAACTGGCAACTTTATTGTTATATGATGTTGAACATATTTACATATTTAATTCATATGTGGTGCTGTTAGTAAACTATTAACGGGAAGTATATTTATCATACACAAAACATAAGAAACTAATTAAGGAACAATTCGGTTCATCTTATACACCGAATAAATCAAATTTATCCGAACAAGTAGTCTATTCTGCCAACACAGCTTTGTTCCAAATCTACTCAATTATAAATTGCGAAGTGAACTATCTATCATGTTAAACATGTTTGCGACAGTTTGCAAATTAATTCGCGTGCAATGTTGCAATTATGAAGCAATATATCTTCACTTGCAAAGCATGACGAAGCTTTTTTCCATGTCAAGTCGCAGGAAAAGATATTTCATCGAAGCTCAAAATGTTGCAGGTTCTTCTGTTTTGGGCAGGGCACAGAAGGCGCGTCATGTCCTCGAATTAATTACATTAAGTGTACATTTTATAGGCTTTTATCCGCGCTTGGGCCTTGGATAAAATGCAAGTTGCTTGCGTGCTATGCGTTCTAAAATTGGCGTTCGTCTCATTCTTTGTGTCCTGATAAAAATAACAACTGTGGGCGCGTCGTAATGGTGGTGGAATTTATTTGATCCTCACAACCACCACAAATACGTACATGAAAACATGACGAAACTATTCTTTTACAACATATACTACTTGGTGAATTAGCGCTCAACTCCAAATCTTGGCAAACAAAAAAAAAATATGCAAAAATAGAATTTAAATAGTTGGATGTATCAAAACACATTTATTATCGCTTGAATGCAATTAGTACTTTCAACTGATTAAGATAAACGAGATTAATAATGCAAAAGTTAAGCAACGTGAGTTAGTTAAGAATATTTGTTGGTTTTTAAGTTTTATTTTCATTTCCAATGGGATGTTGTTAAAGTGGAAAGTTGAGAAAGGAAATTATTAGGTTAGCGCTTGTTGGTCGGCAATTACGAAGAAAAATTACAGTTTGCAAGAGCGATAACTCATCAACAGCAATGCATTAGTGCCATGCAGTTTCGTATTTAGGCAGTTTCTTTATTTCACAAATTTGCCAATTCACTAAGAGTGACTAATAATTGTGAGATACAATGAAGGATAGCCAAGAATCCTGCACCAATCAACGCAGTAATAAACTTGATATTAATTCCGGATTGAAAAGACTTGACGGATTCACAACACTCCTAATTAATTGCGTATGTTAATATGTGAAGGCTTAAATTAATTAACTTACTACTCTTAAAAACGTCACGGTGTTTTTTGCGGTTGTTTTGCTGTCCTTTGATCGTATGCAGTGTTGAGAAGGTAGTTTTATAGCCGTAATGACCTATTTTCATACTAATAAAAACGGAAGTCGCGCTTTCCGCTCTCGGACTTCCGTTCATAGATCACGCCCGACTGCCGGGCCAACAATCTGTGTCTAAGATTTCCGCACACCTTTTTTTTTTTGTTTGTTTCGACGTAAATGTGTAAAACAAATGGAAATGTGGGATGCGTTAGCTCGAAGCATGGTAGAATTGGGTTATGTTTAATATGACCTTCATCTAGATTTTTCTACGTTTGTTACATTTATGATGATCATCCTTGTCATCCATTTCAAAAGGATACAAAATTTGTATGGAAAGTTGCATACAGAAATAAACTCGAAAACGTGAAAAGAATACACATTATTCTTCATTATGAGAATGGTAGTAATGTTTGAATTGTATTGAAAGCCATGAATTGCCATGCTTGTCACAGCAGGCGTGACAAGATGGCGGCCGTTGGTACACACTTTGAAAATTCGCGTGGCAGTTATCTCTAACTGAATAGTACTCGACAGAAACGTCGATTGCACGATAAAACTAGTATGTGGTCTGTAAAACTTTGGGAATATTTATGAATGCGCGGAAATGTGGTATGCTGTTTATCGTGTTTTAAAGGATTTTCATATTTTAAACAGTGGCTTTATGACTCTCTGAGTTCCAACAAGCAAAAGTTTAAATTCAATTTCTAAGCGAATAAAATGATTCAAACTATTACTGTGACCCAGGTTAGTCATTGTTTCTGCTGCTTGTTGTTTGTGTAGTAAGTTTTCTTTATTTTATTCCACTCTCACAGGTCTTAATAATGATTGGGTGTACACAGACGTAGCTTACAATAACGTTTATCCTGAAAAAGTTCTCGTCTTGTCGAATGCCACAACCCAGAGAACCATATGTTGTAATTTATTCTTTTCACTCATTGCCCAATTGGGGATAATAAAAGCCAGCCGTGTTCGGTACGGAATGTGAAATTAATGCGGTTAATCAGGCACATGTTGCAAAATAACACAAACATAGCGCAGCTAAAAGAGAAGACAAAAAATGTGGAAACTGATTCAGGGAGAAAATTATGAATGGGAATTTAATTACAGTTAAACTCGCCTAAAGTCTTGTCCTGCATTTTTAACCATTTGGTGTTTTCTTTTTGTTGCAGAAATTGAAAGAGTGCCAGTGGCAAACAAATTCTGACCGGCGGCTAAAGAGAGTTTGTCGTTGACCAGCTTGATCTTCAGGGCTCGTGCGACGGTGGCGGCGCTTAGGGTGGCGCATATCGGCGCGCGTTTGGGGGCGACGACGGGATGCACGCCAATGTGCAATGTGACAAAGGCGCATGGCGGCTGCCCCCGGATGAAACGCTTCAGGTCGGCGATCCTAAGGCCAAAAAGGCCGAGGTAGGTAGCGATGAGGTCAGTACTCCACGACGGACGAACGCGTAACGTAATCACTCTTCTTGCACGCCACTCGAATCAATCCGTTTGAGAGCAACCCCAGTTACCCTGATGATTCTAGTTACTTACTGCTGATGATAAATTATGCGCAGCGAGTGCAACTTGTTACGCATTTTGTGTAATTAGCATTACTTCCCTAGATTCTAATGCATCTCTAGACGCACTCTAGAAGTATAACACAGAATGATTTGAATTTGGAGTATTTGATTACAACATTACTTTCTTTCCGAATTATCAACTATATACTAGAGGTCGTTTTTAACATCTCATTCAATTGATGATTAACTCTGTTAAAACCACGAATAGAAACAAATCAGACAATTAGTTATTTGCTTCATTATTAATCAGTTTTTGATTTTTTATTGTGCAGCCCACAAATAATTTCGTTTGATTACAACTAATTAAGATAAATAGTGCTCTTTGCGTATACACTATAAATATGTGTTATCTAATCAGGACTATTTTCGCAAGTTACAAGAATAAACAAACGCGACTCGCAAAAGCAAATAGTTGCAGAGCAATCAGTTGTTGGAAAACCAAGCATAGTCGGTAATAAGCGTACTTGTATATATTTAAATAAGATCCTTGCATGCTGATTGAGAAGAATTGCGAATTGAGCACGGAAAAGGAAATAAAGTGGTGGTGTAATTGATGCAAATTCAAATTTAAATGCATACTGCAAGCGGAATGAAGAAAACAGGAAATTGCTAGTAATAAAAAGTGTGATTAAAACAAGTCTGGAAAGGAATCCAAAAAAGTTCAATTAGACAAGTGAAAAATTCTACAAACTAGTTCTCATCCAAGAGATGACTTAATCACATTTTTAATTTATTTAAAGCTCACAAGCATCTTCCCCGTTTCTAAAAAAATAAAAGAAAACTGTATAGACCCAGCACAATCAGCACCAGCCTATATGAATTCCATTCTTGTCATCCATGTAACACTGATATAAAAACATCAATTACCCCACGTAAAGTTACTTGAAGCCATGGAATGAGTACTGACTTGAATTTTAGAATTTAGTACGTACATAAATAAATAGTTTACATTTTGTAGTTCAATATAAGCAATATAAAGTGTTAGTTGTTTATATTAGTTTGCAAGCTCAATACTTTTTTTATAATACCGCTTTGCACAATATGCTATTTTCTTATTACAAGCTTTTCCTCCCTGATTTGATTACTTACTGCACGTATCATAGTGCTTACGATAATGGATTGATGAATGAATTGACGGTAATCAAATTTTCCGCACTTGCTGCCGACGATCAATCGCTTCGTATTTACGTTTACGTGCACATCGATATAATTAGTTATTTTTAAAACGCTAACATGTCCGTAATATTAACAGCGCGCCATGAGCAACTTAGAACGAGTTGTAATTACTTATTACTTATTGACTTAAGACAATGAAGCATCATTATTAGAGTATTGTTAAGTGTGGATACAAAGTGTATAAGATTCAATATACAGATAAAACTAAAGTATGACACTTACTAATAATTTATATATAAAGCATTTTCGGCTTGTTGCCTTAGTTACAAACGAAATATTAAATAAACTTAATACTGAAGAAAGCAACAAGTGGAAAACAATTTATTAATAAATTTTAATAAGTGCTGTAATTTAATTTAATCCACATAATAAAGCATTATTATGTAGAGTTCATAGTTTTATTTTGATTTTAAAGATGAAATAATATGAATATTTAAATTAAATTGTAATTAAATTTTAAATTGTGTTTTAATTGCGTTTCAGCGTTTAAGTTAGGAAATAAATTTAATTGCATTTTATTTGAACGTATAACGCAAATCCCTAAATTCTTAATTCAATTTCTTACGTCAATAATAACTGTTGTAAATTACGAACTCAAATTGAAGTAATTGCTAATTTACTTTGTTGAATTAAAATCAAACACATGGAAAACGCTGAGTAATTAACTCTAATTGAATGTAATAAGTTCAAAAATTACTGCAATGTAATTAAATTAAACAGTTGCACAGAATCATAGTTAAACTTCACCTCAGTTATTTATTACTGAGAGTTAGTTTTCAATTTCGGACATTTCCTTAATTTCTCTAAATTTTCTTACCTATTTTTTCTATCTCATAACCTTTTAATGAACTAACAACTACTCGTTTGAGTTAGCATAATTTATTGGTTTATTGCATGATGATAGTCTTAATCCTGATTTTGCAAACACGCTTCGCTATTTGCATTAGCATCTGCATTACATTTATTCCTACCGTTTCGGTTTGCAATTATCCGAGGCGGGCAATTTATCCTAATATTTACCTTGCTATCCCCTAGGAGCTAGCATTACATGGAGAGGAAGGCCACAACTGGTGGTCGATCATCTTCTCGCTGCTGGTGATCAGCCTTGTCATCTCCGGCATCATCACAGCCATCTATCTGCTCGGCTACGTCGACGAACTGCTCTACTGGCATGGGAAGCGAATGAGTCTGGATGAATACCTTCAGGTAACTAACACTGTTTAAAACTGTTTTATAAAGATCTATTTAGTTGAAAAAATTGTTTTGCCTTGAAATGTGTCATAATCGCGCCGGGAGAAATAAAATGCAATTAGTGTATCGTGTGCAACTGTGTGCAACATTATATTTCCACCGCAGCATTTTGTAATCTAGATGGTTGGATGCACGCGAATTGCAAGCAGCATGTGATATCAGTAATATTTCGGGAGATTTTCAGCCATGCATACAATGGTTCACCGTGGCTGCGGGTATGAGATGTGTGGTCGGGATGGAAGTGCATTTTCACCCCGCTAACACCACTATTATCATGTTATCAAAGTATTATCTGGATAATTTCAACTGCATGCTTATGTTGTAAATATTTGAATATTGCGCGAATTTTCTTTATTACTTAAATTAAAAATCATTTATTAAATTTATTTTTTTAATGCTCAATAATAATTTTAATTTTACTAAAAAAAAAAAAAATAGCGTGATTACTCTACAATAATGTGAAATTATTTATTTGCAAAATAAATGCAAGAATAATACGCCTGGTTTAATTTAAGTTTTCTTTGATATTTGAAGAAAATAAATCAAATTTTATATTTTCGTTATGTTAATAAAACTTCCCTATAAGACTTACTTAATATTGATTTGTATAACGCTTTCGGCATGTTGCCTTCTTCAGTATGAGAATAATTTGTAAATGTTCAGTAGTTCTATTGAATGGAGGGTAGTCGGCTGTTTCTTCTGACGGAAATGGGTATTTTGGGGATTATGAGATTAATCTTAAGGGTTTAAAGATTGTCTGGTAGTTGCTCATTAGAAAGTTTTGGATTATTTAATTTATGTTTGCAGATCTGACGGTTCTCCTTAATGTCTGTTACTAATATTGTTAGTGTTGTGTATATGTTGTTATCTGCGTGCGAATACTGAAATTAAAAGGTTAGTAAAGGAGAATAATATGTTCTTTGTACCAAATTTGAAAATTTCTGTTGGTTTTTCTTATGTAAATGGATGGACAAGAGTTGCAAGTTAATTTGTAGATATTGCTTTTGTATATTTGATTATCGTTTGATTATCTGCTTACTCACGTTTTCAAATTTCAAAAATTAAAAAGAAAAGAAAAGTTCCTAGACTTTTGGTTAACAAAATACTTTAGATTCCTCTTCAACAAATTTCCATCATAACAAACACAATATTTTTTAGTTTTCTTTAAAATCAGTACATTATCCACTGTAACCCTTTCCTCTTTTGGAATTACTAATTTGCAAAATAAAATTCCCTTGCACTCTGTGTAAAACCAATTAGTTTCCCAGTTGTAAGAATAGCAATGATCATTACCCATTACAATTCCACCAATCTCATTCAAAGACTGTTGGGACAAACTACTTATTATCGTTTCAAATAAGAGAATGTCCCTGCTTTCGACAAAGCGTTGAAACAGAACACTCGCTCCTCGATCCTGGCAACCCTTGCAATGCACGTTATACGCTGATTGTTATGCAGCGCACGCCCCCGCGTGTCACTTCGCACAGCGACACATGCCGCCGCCAGCAAATATACACCGCGATGTCATTAGCTTACATTTGTAAACAATCACATGTGGAAAGTGTAAATACCCATGAAACACTTTAGATAGATTGATGCTCATACATGAACTGGTGACTCTAAGCATTGAATGGAAAATCGTGTGAATGAAGTGCTTCACAATGCTGCACAATTCGACTTTGGTTCAGTTTGGGGTTTCGCGAACCTTCAATCGAAACTTAATTCTACTTGTGTTCGCTTACCGTATTGTTGTTACTTGTTTGTAGTCTGGGTGTGGAGGAAGGTGGTGTGGTTTGATGTAAAAGTGTGTGGAAGTTTATAAAGTGCAACACGATCGGAATACATATTAATAGGCTAAATATAGAGCATGAAAATGAATTGGTACAATCGTGTATTGTGCCATTTACAACATGGCTGACAAATTGTACTATGTTCTAAATTAGAATATTAGTTAAATCACAATTGACCAGGAATCGCTAATCGATGGTTCGCGACCCGCAAAAGGCCGCCAACAATCTTTTATACGGCCTGCCAAAGTACCAACATAATTCAAGAAAAAACAACAACAAACTTATCGCGTTGCTGCTGACAAAAATGTGCGGGTTAGGTTACATATTATTGTTATCTTTTTTTTTCTTCACCTTGGGGCACAAGGGTCTATTGTTCTGTTAATCAAAATTGAAGTAATTTTGTGTTGTGTTCAATTTATCTTATTGAAGAATATTATTTTCATGCGTCGAGCGTATTAGTTTTGTAAATTGTTAGTCTTTTGACTTAGCAATCCTACGGAAGAGGCCACTAAAACCAAATAAAATTCAAATTTACGAATGGTGAGTTTATTAAAAAATTCAAATTAAACAAATTAGTCCGAAATGTTTTTGTTTAATAAATTGCTTTTATAAATTGTATAATTTATGTTCTCCGGCCATATTGTTACTATAATATGATAAAAAAAAAGAAATTTTTTTAAACAGTAATACACAATTTCCAATGTGCGACCCGCGCAAATTTATTTGATCCGAAAATGGCCCACCGTCCGAAAAAGATTTAGTAAAATCATAATCAAAACTTGTGAGCTAATCATTAAAAAATTATAATAAAGATTTTTAGATAAAAACAATTTTCATCTCTAGAATTTTCTGTTTTCAGGGCCACTTAAATCCAAGCAGACTGCCACCGTCCTGGATATCCAGCACACACTTCGTATTCCAGGGCGACGACGGCGGCCTGTCCCTATTAGACACAAGCAACTTTACAATTAGCCTCTTGGTTACTAATCACACGCTGGTGAGTATCACAGCAAATTGCACATCTCACCCCTATATGAAATAGTAAGTGTTACTTCACCGGAATACATTGACTCTATCAGATAAATTCATCCGCTCCTGCCGTTACATACGTCAGGTTGCCTCTTTGGTCTATCAACTACACGCACTACACGCAATTACACCAGCGAAAGCAAGCGTGTAGGGAAGCAAGTGAAAACATAATTAGTTGCACATCAGGTCCCAAATTGATGCACGCCCATGCTAGCAAAGTGAGCGGAGCACATGTCCATGTCATAATGAACACATTCGAGAGTTAACTCAAATGCGGTGCTTGAGAAAGCGTGCAATTTACTGCTCTGTCTGTTGTCTGTTGAATGCCGATTTCTGGTATGAACTAGAAAAGTGTCTTGCTGCTATCATGTAATATGGACTAGGCTAGGCCGCAACATACGAAACTATTTGCTAATTGTGATTTATTCCGATTCAACTGTTTCAGAGACAATTGAATGTCAGAGGTTATCAGTGCACCAAGGACCTTAAATATGTATTATTCCAGCATAATGTTAAACAAGTAAGTAGCAAATATCTCCTTCTATCAACCCACTTCTTCTCAACTGTTAATTTTAATTCCTTTCTAAATAATCCTTTGATTTCTTATAGATTTATAGAAACAATCGCGTAGTAAGTAGACCATTTTTCCTTATTGCATTTTAATCCGTTTTGTGTTTATTGCTAGTCTAACCTCATTTGTAATCTAGTTTTTTCTTTCAATTAATTCTCTGTGTTATTTTTTGCAACACAGCTAATCTAATTTATTCCTGATGTTTGTTTCATCTTCTAATGTCCACGTAATGTCCTCGCGATAAGCACGCACACTAGGAGGCCAATCCAAATATAAAAAGAGATTAACTCACACTGGCACATTAACACATCAACGCATAACGACCGAGTAATTTCCAAATAACATTTGTACGGTGGTGATGGTGATGGAACGTTTATTTCCTTTCTCACCCGCGTAGTATTTGTTAAAATCCAATTCAATTTTATTGTACTTTGATTTTTCTGGGAGGTTAAAATGTCAGAATTAATAGATTTTTTATCTATATTAAGCAGCTAGAGACGTTTTCTTGGTGGAGAAGAAATTTAGAAAAACTGTTGGAAATAATAAGAACAACAAATATTATTTTATTTCCAAACATTACCATAAAACATCAATCTACTTTAAAACTTAACCTTAAAGATACTCTCACCCCTAATTGTAAATTGCAGTTTTAGAGGAAACTGTCAAAATTCTTTTTAATTTGAGTTGATTTCTTCTACTTTTCTTTAATGGACAATCTAAAAACTTAATAAATTAAAAAGAAAAAA
>JAODIE010000001.1:4395845-4440438 GCA_027575565.1 Diploeciton nevermanni
TAATAAACATTTATTTACATTTCTCTTCATATTGAAGAACTCTACTTAGCTCGTACCAGCAGCTAGAAAATCGTCACCACTGATAATCTCCCTCCTCATTTGATGAGCTCCCATCCCAAAACCACAGTAACTCTCTTCCAAGCACTCTGCTTAAGTGTCAATTAAACGACACATCTTATCATTTCCCGAGATTCTCCCAAGACTTTATCATGGGAATCGGGTAGTTAATCGCTGAAATCGTCGCACGTACCACGCGTCTACCACTTGCCAATGAAAGTGAATGACAGTAAATAAAATGAGCTGTTGCAGCAGCAAAACACGGATTTCGCGAATGTCAGTGCAGGGTAAATGCCACTTCAATCCGACCTCCATGCAGAGTGCAGTGCAGTACAAAGCGGTAGTGGCGTGCGTTGATGGCTGGCAGAGTGCCGCAAAGGAGCGAAGAATTAGTGTAATTACGTTCTTTTGTGCTCGCGCGGGCTAAAAGGACAACAAAAAGAGCCCGAATGAGGGTGTTATTAGCGAATGAGAGCATGAGAACAATAGCTATACTCCGACACAAACCCTCAAAGCGGGCAAAAACTCGCCAACTTCACCTAATACTCAATGTCAATTAAACTTAATTAAACTAATTGTAGCGTTGAGGTTGTTGTACCTCTTCTTGCATGTAACCTGTGCACATACGAATAATTGTGGATGTGCACGTGTGACTTGTGTTGGTTTTTCTCTGCATAGTTTCGTTTATGTGGAGAGTGGAGAGGCTGAGATTCATGAAATAGTATCTCGATAGCAATAGATCTAGTAAGTTTCACTTCCACTATTAAATATGATTACTTATTACCGACTGGTTAACTTGTACGAAGACTAGAATTAAGCCCGATCCACCTCAAAAATCTCTATCTTCCCCTGCGGCTACTGGGAATCCAAGCGGGTCGTTGCACGGCATACGCCAAATGTCTTATTACTAAAGTAAATTGTCTTCATTAGAATTAGTCTTCATTCTCAAATCACTAACTTTGTTATTACTTTTTTCATAAAAGCAGTTTGATGTGATTTTCTTCAATGTACTCGATTTAATAGCGGATGGTGGTGGTTTGTTTGGTGTAGGTTGCCGATTGCTTGCGATAGTCGCGTAGTGTTTGCAGTGTTGGGGGCCGTCGCCATTATTTTCTGGGTCAACTTTTAACTGCCGAAAGTCACGCACCGTTTGCTGCCTTGTGTACAATGTGTGGAAGACTAGTGCAATGTGTAGAAAGATTGCCGACTCGGTTTTCCGAAGTGCAAAACTCGAATGTTCTTGTAAACAATGCGGGCGTTAATCTAGACATTTTACGATCCAGTTAATATAAGCTACGCGCGGGTGTTTTTCACGCCTATCATGATTTTACTTGCATTTGAATGGCAAAATTAACACTGCAAGCAGAGCGTCTTCTTGGGAGGTTTTATTATCCGTATAATAGGCAAATAAAAAAACTGCACATTAAATTGTTGTGATTTGAAAGCGGTTTATTATTTGTTTTCAGTTTGCTGGCGAATGCAAAACAATGCAGTTTTCCATGAATAAATTCAGCTTTATGTCAGATTAGGTATAGACACCAATGTCAAAAAAGGAAATCGAATTTAAATTAAACTGTTTGGCGCGCAGTATTTTCTAGTTTTCTCATTTCCGCATTTTCCGGACTTCCGTGTTATCCAATTTCCATAAATTCATGTATTTTTTTATCATGAACTAAACGAGAGTTAATAGTTATTACCATCGAGGGAAAATTTCACTGAAACTTGCTTGAAATTAGCCATTTAAATTGAAATTTGAGTTCTTGGAAGACTTTTATGCTTTGAGGACCTCTTTCCTTGAATTTGCCTTCATCCCGTTTGCTTACGGTATAATTCAATTTTACGCACTTTTACAGTTTCACCACGGATGCGGTCGTCTCGGTTTGTCTAGCGATCGTCGACGGCGGCTGCGGTTTGACGGCTTCGATTTGAAAGTGCGCACGTCGTCGCCACGCTACCGGCCCCGACCAGCCGGCGCGCCATACACGACTCTTACAGATTTGACAAAATGCCCCAAATCCTTCCCAAGTGTCCAAATACACAAGACACTACCGTGTACAACTTTCTCAATCCCCATCTTCGTCGCCGCAACAATACAAAGCGTGCACTTCTTCGATTTCCAAATCCAACTAGAGCTGACGTTCGCGTTTAGTACAGACTTAGATTCAGACGGAAAACTGTCCGGAAATACTGTATTGTTTCAACTTTGCAATTATGATCGTAACTATATTGCCTTGAGAAGACCAAGAAGAATTGAAAGGAATTTTGAATGAATGAAAGGAATGAATTGAATGTAAATATTTTTATTTCGGGTATAAAATTCTTTTTAGATTCAGTTTCATATCAAGCTCTATAATCATTTTACGTCCACGTTTTGCAATCATTAAGTATCGATGCTTATATATGAAAAACAAATTTTATTTCTCCTACTATTTTGCATCAAGAACATTCAGTATATACGGCTTACCTTGGTTGTATGAAAATCATCACGTCTACTCATCCAGAAAGCTCCGCAAAGTATTTTAGAGTTCTCTGTAAAGAGAACGAATAGAATTCTATAGAATAGGCACAATCGAATACCTTACATGCCACGGTGGCAAACGTAACCTTCTATTCATGTGCATGTTGTCTCATAACCGCGGCGAAATTCCAGAATATTCCAGAACAAACGACAGGACTAGACTAGACTTCAATATTATTACAGACAAAGTAAAAAATCGAATTCTCCTCATGCAGAATCTAGTCAGATAAAAATTAGTTTAATTGTATCTTATAGTTTTTCATTGTTTCATATATATATATATATTCCGACTTACTAATGAAAGGAATTTTATAGAAAGTCAATCAATATTATTACTGCCAGGAATTATACAAGTTAGTTAATTTTGGATGTCGTTGAGTGTGGTCACGAAGTGTTTAATTTTCATTACGCAGATGAAACTTAACTATAGCATTTACTTAATATTTAGTTGTAAAACGTTTTCGGCCTGTTGCCTTCTTCAATATAATCAGTAAGGAAACCACAAACCGAACAAGTTTTACAAATTAACACTTAGTAAGTATTGTAGTTAAATTTCATCTAGGTAATTAGTTAATTTCGTTAATCGTTAAAATAAGAATTGTAGAGAATTGTACTGTGTTGAATACGCGTTAGTTCGTGCTCGTGTGCAACCAAATAAAGTTCTACCAACCACGACAACCGCGTAAACAATTACCATAAGATTTCTAATTGCAAACAGCGAGCAACTATTGTTAAAATCGGTGCTACGTCTGTTCTGCACGTAATTTTACCAATTTTAATGTGCGGATGCGGCTGGGTAGAATGAGTAGAGTTAAGATGAGTTTATATTGACATTATTTTGAAATCAATTCGATAAATTCTGCTTGCAATCTTTTATTTGTGAGTATTTTGTAGATGATGATTATCCAAGAAGCTATTGTCAGAGCAAGAAAACGGCATGTCGAAAAGGTTACAATCTTAAAAGGTGCAATGTGATTGCTAACATGTGTATTATTACAAAAAAAAAAATTATATATTGATTTCAATTTTCATGTTTGTTTCTTGCTTACACCACAATCTTTTTGATTACAGGTATTTAGACAATCGTATACAGCGCATTACACCATCTATGACGTCAGCAACGAGTAAGTACAGATAATTCCATCACTTTCCACATTTTCCCCTGGTTCTGTCACTATAGGCGCGTTCGTTAACGCTCGAAGGGCGCATATTGAGCTGCGTTGAAGCTCCGAGAGATATGCGAGACAAAAAGATTAATTAAACTCGATAAAAACCAGCGCCATTTGCAAAGGCGTTCGCGTGAAACGCACGCCGAGGAGGTGATCCGGAAGTTGCATTTGCATTTACATGAAAATTGTGACGGATTTCTATTGAGTGCTACCAAGTGTTAGCAAAAAATGACAAAGCCTATTCACGACCAACCAGTTTCTGAATTCATAAACCCAAAGCAACTTGATGATTTTTAAGTTATATATTTGTGGTTAAACTCTATGAATTTATTCTTAGACAGTCCGTAGATGGATAATTTCAAATCCTACCAATGATTGTCTGGAAAAACATTTCTTTCTGACAATTTCCGCACTTCGAAAAGAATTGCTTAGCTATGCAGATTCGTCTAATCGATGGAATCTCATGCATTTTTGCATGAATTCCTTCCATCAACCTCTCAAGGCAAAGATAGCTTTCTAAAACTCAATTTTCCTCATTGTTCTTAGATCTATTTTTAATATTGCCGTGACATTTTCATTAATGCACTTGCCTACTCAATTTGTCGCTATTTTGGCTTATTACACCTCACTCACACTTTTTATCGGCATGATGCATAGTAACAGGTTTCTTTTTGTGTTAGTAGATAAGAACTATTTCTATTAAATTCCCACGTTGCATCTATCTAATGACACTTACTACACTGAGTTAATGAAGAAAGATCGTACGATCAGTACGATCAGTTGGCGGCTTGAAAGGAACTCGATGCGATGAGGTTATTATATCGCCGTTGGTTGGTTCTCAATTAAAACTTTCGCAATTCCGTCTAAGATCCAAGCAATTTGCGCAAGATTATAATGAGGCGTAGAGAAAAGCTTGTTGTTGTTGCGTTTTCAATTTGAAGCATTATTTATGTATTCTAAAACGTTATTAGCAATTGAAATGGAGATAATATTGTTACGTTGAAAAGTTATTAAACGATAAAAAATTCGTTAAAATCGAACTAAACAACCCTAAAACTTAACCTAAAATCTAAATTTAATACTCCTCTTCTTTTTAATACCTCCAGCCATCATATACCGGTGCGATTGGCGGCATCATCGTCGAAAGCTCAGCCCCAACGCCTACAATATGCAAGTTGGCTGGGTAATACGCACAAGATGCTAATTGTCTTCCGCAATGATATCTACGTGCGACAGTCGCCCTGGGACGACACTGACTTCCAGTTGACCTTCACCGGCGAACCGGATGTCGTCTTCAATGGCATCCCCGACTGGCTATATCAAGGTACATTTTCTTACAACTAAATAATTGCCTATTGCCTATTCTTTACTCTACAAAAATCAAATTGTTCACAGAGGAAGTGATACGCAAACGTACAACAATGTGGCCCTCGCCAGATGGCACACATCTAATGTATGCCGCCTTCAACGACAGCAATGTGGGACTGCTGCAGTATCCTTGGTTTGCCACAGGAAATGTCATGACAGCCGGCGGTGTGGCGCAGAAACCAACTACGTTTCCTTCAAGTCGAACAATTCGATATCCTACGGTATATTGGGAGATAATTCAGCATACATTGGTGTGATCTTGATTGGATGCTTTTTACTTTACAGCCAGGAACACCAAACCCTACGGTCACTCTGTGGGTGCTCGATATTTCCAATTATACCGATTTGCAATCCTTTGAGGTTATACCACCAAAAGTTTTTCTTGGCCAGTAAGTTGGAAACGTAACAATTTATATCTGAGATAATGTTTTCCTACTTTAAAAGACTTAGAATAGAATAGTTTTTAGGTTATAGTGATTTGCGTAGTAATTCTGGGTTTAGAAGTAGAGCTCGGAGTCAGACATAATAATGACCATGTTTGTCCAAGTTTTTATTGTTTTACCTACTCAAAACATTCATTAAACCAGATGAGAACAAAAATGCCAGAGACGAAAGTACCGCAATTACAAAAAGACACTGCATTAATACTTCGTGCGTCATCGCTCTTCGGAGCGCTTCCTTATCATGCACCATTCTCGCGCGGTAATCTGTCGGTTAGGTAAATGAGAAAATAAGTAAACAACACAAACAAAGTTATGATGAGTAAAGTTCTGTAATAACAAGAGAAACGTGTCACGGCCGTTCAGAGGCTGGATGGACTAAACTAGTCTGCAACAGCGACGAGATCTTTATTAAAACTTTACTTCATAATCTAGCGCAACAATGAATCCTTAGAAGCAAATTTTTAGAAAGGAGAAATGCATTTTTAATTACACTCTACACCTACGGATTCGTACTGACAGTACTTGGACTATAGGAAGAATGTTTTACTTTATCCTAGGGATTATTATCTTACATCAGCCGGTTGGATAGGGCAGAACAACAGCCAGGTGTCGGCAGTGTGGATGAATCGCGCGCAGAATCTCAGCATCATTTCGGTGTGTGGCGCACCCAACTGGACGTGCATTGAGGTATGTGAATGTGAATTGCGCGCCCGTGTGAAGTCATGAGCGCACATAGGGCGTCAATAATTAAGCGGCGACATGCGAGGCGTGAACAACAACGTGTCACGGCGGTACGAAGCACAAGTGGGAGCAAAGTGACAAATGCATGACAACCTACAGCTCGAGCATGCTGTGCATTCCGATTTGTACTTCAGTGTAATTTCCACTATGAGGTATGAGGATATGGATTGTGATAGAAAATGCATGTTGCAGAATTGCAGGATAAAATACAATGTTAGATTACATTTACTGCTAGATTTTAGACTATAGGAAGTTCCTTAATATGTAGTGACCTTAATTTAATAACTTGTTTCGATTTCTAAGATATTTCTAACAACTCCCTATGTATGAGTTCTACCTTAATGGGCGTCCGTTTGTCTGGCTGTAGGAACTGCGGTTCATGCTAGGGCCATTTATCAATTGTTACAAACGCCAAAAATTTATCCACGCTCTTAGGAGAGATGAACTAAAAACTAGGAAAACAACCCCAAAATAGACAAATACTTAATGTTTGCAAATTTTAGAGCATTCTGTTTGTAAAAATCAGCTAAAGATATCACTGTAGATTTTACTGCAAACACTTATTTTCAGCATTAAATTATAAATTCTCACACGCACTTTTTCCTTGCCTATATTTGCCCCGTTAATAGCACTTAAACTAAAGCTTCATTTGCACAAAGTGTTTGCTGCAGTTTCATTATATAATAGAAGCATTTCCGTAGAAAAACTCGCAGATTTTCTCCTCGACGAAGGAAAATAAAACCCGAACAGAGATGAAAAATACAATCGCAGCGCGCTTCTAGTTCGATCGTAACCAACAGAAACCACGATAAAAATTGGGGAAGGAATGAGGAGCGAATTTTTTGCTACAACTAAGATTGATATTTACAAGGTCTAAATAAAACAATATTAAAAACATTAAACTAAAAGAGAAATGTATTCTGGGACAATACACAACATTCAACAAAAATTCAATCATTTTGAGATCCCTCACAAGCCGAGTTTATGTCAATTAGTAATATACGTGCTTAATGAAAGTTCCACGCCCATAAACATCCCGGAAATGTTTCAGTATAAATTACGCGCATAAAAATAAAACTCGTCTACATGAAATTGATATAGAGGATGGTGTTTTCTTTGAGTATGCAGTTTGCAGCACTCTCTTCCTCCGTATTCAATATTATTTCATCCTTTACTTAAAATATTCTCAGTATACTTCGTGTTGCATTGTGGCTAAAGAACGCCCATTTATTTATGCGTCTCTATTCAGAATTTTACATATGAGTTAAGAATCAAGCAACTTTGGCTGCATCCATCACTTCATGCAAGATTTTAGGCAACAAACAAACATACAAATATAAAAAATCTGATTGCAGTAGAAATAATAATAAAAAAATCTGTTTACCCTACATTTCGAAGAAAAGATTACATTCAATTCTGTTCTAGTTTTGCCAGTTGGCAGCTTCAGCAGCTCACAGTTGTTATTGTCCTGTATTATACTCCCACTTGATAAATGATCAGATGCGATTCCTACGTGTTTCTTTGCACCATCCGCTCTGCAGTTCGTGATCTAAACTCACTCTGACGCTGCAGATTAAAATTTCGCATTATAAGGCAATAAATATTCGCTTCTTAGAGTTGAGTGTGAGACGCTGGATCTCATTCAGCTGGTTGCATTCCATGAAAATCTTACGAATGCTCAGCTCCCACGAACAAATTAAATATTCAAGCAAATCCTTATTCAAAAGCAATATTTAATACTCGAATGATTTAGAGACGGAGATTAAGACGACGAGCCGAAAGCTAATTATGTCCTGGCGCCGGAAACAAGGATGGAGAGCAAAAGATAGTATCCATTTGTTTCCATATCTCCCGACCACAGTTCTCAAATGTCCTGCTTCGTATTTTCCATCACATGCTTCTGCTCTGGGCTAATTTTTTGTCGTCTCTGAAAAAAGGTTCACGCTGAGCGAGCGGCTGAAGACGCTTGGCTGGAGATCCAGGATCATCCGGTGTTCGCACCGGACGGCGACAGTTTCCTGCTGCTTGCTGCCGTGCAGGAAGGCAGTGTCGACGCGTTCACGCACATCAAGCACGTGACGCTGACGCAGCAACGCATTGCAGTCATCAGTCACGGTCGCTATGAGGTGAATAAGATCCTGTCGTGGGACGCGAACAATCGACAAATGCAAGTATCTCAAGAATCTGTTGTGTCCCAAGTGTGCCATGTAAACTTGTTGTACATAACTCCGAATGAAATTGTTGCAGATATTACCTCGCTACCGAAGAGCATAAACCCGGACAGCGTCATTTGTACGTCGTCAAAGACCCAACCAACGATGAGTCGCGACGTGTTGAACCTCTCTGCATCACCTGCGACCTTGGAGAAGTCCTTTGGAGCAGCAGATATTACTATGCGAATTGTACACACTTCAATGCGCTGGTTCGTAGATAATCCTAGTTTAGCTCTCTATTTGCCCGCTTGAGGTTAAGAGCAAGTGTTTGTATTTGCATTGTAGGTAAGTCCTTCATCAGAGTCGTCGATAACACGCTACTATGTCCTCGAGTGTGAAGGGCCAGGTCTTCCATTAGGCGGCGTGCACTCGTCGCGTACGCATAAGCTAGCAAAGTTGCTATACGACAGCCGGCCGAAGCAGGGTCCGATCCTGGGACAGCTGGCCCTGCCCAGGCAGCGCTCGTTCGAGGTGCCTTTACCGCAAGGCAGCAAGGCACAGGTGCAGCTTTTGCTGCCACCCAGTTGGCGCGAGGAATTGCGCGACGCTGCCTATCCGGTCCTGGTCGAAGTGTAAGTATTACAATTGAGCAATGTTCTGGATAAAGAAGTGGCAGGCCATTAATTAACATAAAATGTATCGCATTTGTGCTACAACAGTAATGGTCGGCCCGGAAGTAAATCCGTGACTGAAGAGTTTCGCATCGACTGGGGCACGTACATGTCAAGCCACTGTGACGTAGTGTACGTGCGGTTAGATGTACGCGGATCAAGTGGACAGCCCAACCGTGCTCTCTATCACCATATAGGAGGCGTGGAGGTGGCTGACCAAATTGCGGTCGTGCAGCATCTGTTGAAAACACTCACCTACCTCGATGAGGAACGCGTTGGGGTCTGGGGCTGGGGCTATGGTGGATACGTTACTGCTATGGTGCTTGGCTCACAACAAAAGGTCTTTAAATGCGGGGTTGCCGTCAGTCCGATTGTTGATTGGTTATATTACAGTAAGCGCACCTTCTCAATTATGTGTACGACTTAATGGCCAACATTTTATAGATTCGGCATTTACGGAACGAATTTTGGGTCTTCCAACGGACAACTACAAAGGATATGTGGAAGCAGACGCGACACAACGCGCTGACCATGTCCCTCCCAACTCCTTGTACATCCTCCATGGCCTGGCGGATATTTCAACGCCGTACCAACATAGTGTCTCCTTGGCGCGTGCTCTAACTGAGCATGGTGTGCTTTTCAGATATCAGGTTAGTACCAAGCTCTGTGATTGAGACCGAATTGGTATCCAACGTTGTACATATTTCGTCGTTTCCATTTCCCAGAGTTACGCTGATGAAGGCCATGAACTACAGGGAGTGCTAGAGCACGCTTACCGCTCGATGGAAGACCATTTCCAGGAGTGCCTTAGTTTAGACATCGACGAGAACGAGCCAAAAGCTCCCACGGACACTTGAGACGCCGCATCGCCGCCGTCGATATCAGCAGCGCGCCACCATCTTGCATCGTTTATCATCCGATTCGCATTGCAGATGTAAACCCTCTCTGCGTGTCCGCACCTCCTACATACCCACCACAAAAACGCCGTAAAACCTAGCAAGCTACTAAACCACTGTTACTCGGTAATTAAACTTCGACTTGAACATACGACGACTTAACCTTAATCTAAACAAGTAAACTAACCAAAGTATATAAAGACTATTAAGAGTGTTATAGCATATTATATGAATTAAAACAAGAGAGAAAGATGGTCGAAGCACCTATCATATCTATTAGAAGGTAAAAAGTCATCGTATAAATGGAAAATACCAATTCCATTTTAGAATGCAAGTTTACCTTCTAATAAAACATTTTTACGATCAATTCAGCATCAAATCGGGGTTGAACCAAGTGCGTGATTCTTAATTAAGTAGTAGACGATTGTAACTAGAACGATTGTTTAGAAAATGCAGGGACTTTGAAAATAATTTATTAAATATCATACGCGCATTGGTGACGAATCAAAAACGAATGAGATCAATCAAATTTTGATCAAACCAGTCATCTATATAAATTGAGTTTGAATTCTTAATAGAGCGATCATATGATCGCGACGCTGATGGTAAACAAAGTTTTATCCTAATCGTAATCTTAAAGTACAGACGTTTATACCTTTCATCTCTCTTGTAAAGTGTTGGCTGATAACTCATCCATGTAAGTGGTGATAAGTGACGACGGATAGATTTGTTTCTTATTTTTGTAGCGCCATAACTTGTAAGCTGTAACATACTGTGACAGATCAGATCGCAATCGGGCACGTTTGTGGCGGTTATGTTTGTAGAGATTTACGATAGATAGATAGATAGGTTGCCAATAGTGCAGACGATCGAGGGGTAAAATGGAGAAGAACGAACGTTTTAACACTGTCTGTTTCCAGCGAAACAAAATGCGATCTCGTTATTTGCAAACTCGTTGCGAGACTACTAGCAGTATAATTCTGATAAGAACAAGTCAATTATCTCTAATTAATTAACGTAACTAATTACATACACTAAATGTTCGGCTTTTTGAATCAAACCTAGATATATACACACCCTACGAGGGTGGCAAGCAAGTTCTTTTTGATAACGATAATATGTTAGATGATGAGGTTTTACGTAATTAACGAATTCATGAAGGTAAGTACTAAAATGTTAAATGTTCCTTAGGCGTAAACTGGGCCGGCGCAACACATAAACGGAAACAAAAAGCGCTTCAACTGCAAACCAATGCAACAGGTAATAGATTGGTTTTCGTGTCAAGCCATTCGAATACATTCGAATCACCGCTTCGAAACGATCAATTATAACTGTCTTAATTAAACGCAGAAATGGTTGTAGAGCCTTGATGAGAGTACACAGCGAATGCAGACAAATGAACAGATTCATAGATTATATTCTACTAGGGCAGACAACTTTGATATTTCGACTCGAACGTATCTAAAGCACGGATGAGTTCAGGTCATAGGTGTGACACTAAAAAAAAGGAATGAGCAAGCAAAGACAATCTAAAAATATTGAAAACACGTTTTGCTACTTACTAAGTACATACCATACGTACATAATTGTTAGCTTTTGCAATATTGACATGTTAATCGGAGGTAATCAATTGAAACACACTGGTACAACGTGAATCAAAGCTGAACACGATGAAAATCGTAAATGAACCATTTCTGTTTAACGCGCTACTAGTTTTCACCATTGTTAGCAGGATGCGCAATGTTGACAAATTTTGTAATGATTTATCCTCAATTGCTTCCTGTGCAATGCACACGACCGTATTGTAATCACTGGCAATAACGTGCAATAATTCACCCGTTCAATTATCAAAACTGCTCACATACATTATACTCAACGCATCAACCAGCAATATTCACGCGAGTTCTAGCCCCAGCTGCAGGCCACCTGGAGACGGCAGTAACGATGCGCTGCAGAAGACAGTTACATAAATCAAACAATTAACAAAAGTGACAAAAATACTTACAAAACGTTGCCTAATTGTTGAAATCGTAAGTTTGTACGCGTAAGAATCTAACTTATTAAGAAGAATATTTCAAAGATTAACCAAACGTATGAGACATAAAAATGAGATTCCAATCAATTATTAATTAAATATCCATTCATTACTATTGCAATTCCGTGTGTTAGTTATGCGCGCTACATTGATGACAAATTCTATTAATGTGTAAGGAATTATGTGCAGAACACCAATTACTTAAATTTATTGACGCGTTCAATGGCGGCAGAGGTAAAGGTTGAGCAGCTGCAAACAATAAGTTGATACATGTCATAGACTTGCGTTCAATTGGCCAGGCAAGGAGAGAATGCGTAGATGTGATGCCAAAAAAGCATTTGATGATGAACGAAGTGTTAGGCAATCTAATGGGGAAATTAATGGAATCTCAAGATCAAATGTTAAATGTTTCTTTTTTGTATTAATGTAATAAAATAAATCGGTTACAGTTTTCTTATTAACATCACTGCCTCTTCATCAAATCATCCTGAATTGTTCTATTTGTGTTGATTAAAACCCATTTTTACGCACAATATAAATATGGTAGTCTAATCAGAACTACGCTATACTAAAATTAGATTTATTAATTAATCTCCTTTGTACCCCTATATCAGGTATAGCACGGTGTCGTGGAATAGACAGACACCGAACTCTTCCTTCCAACGTTTATTCGGGAAGATGTTGACCTCCCTCTTCGGTATTCACTACGATGCTTAGTTGGAAGTAGTTGGAAGTTAGTGGTAATTACGTTTTTAATATACAATTTGTAAAGGTCTATAAAAAGTTTTGAAAGGCATTTTAAATTGAATGCAGAATATCTCGAATTATGAAATATAATTTGAGATGACCATTTTTTAAGTAGGCCTATCGTGAAAACTTGAATAAGACTAAAGATTTTTATTGCATGTATACTTGTTAAGTAACATCTATATAATACAAATAAGGCATAATTCTTATATTATACGCATTACAATTGCCACCGAGTGGAAATTCGTATAATTATTATTGGTTTATAGCTGGTATAAGAAATATAGTTGGGCCAATTTAAATTAAATGTAGGTAACAAATAATTCATATCATATTGACACTTACTTGGAACCCATCCAAAAGCTACGAATTCAGTGTTGCAATACTAATTGTATTGTTAGTCGGATCAATTCTAAGAACCAAGAATCATTCAGCACTAATTAAAATAGAATTGGCTTAACTTACAACAATCCCGAAATGCCTACAGTTTCCACCGTTTCCACTTTTAACTGATGAATGTTCAACATGTGCTCGTGCATTTCTTCATCATTTAGAAAATGCGCATCGCATGCTTGACAGGTCGCAGTTAAAGTAGACTCTGTTGCTTCGAAATCTTCCTGTTTTTGAATTTCATGCATTCCTTTGTGAATGCTCAGACTCTTTGCGGTTGGAAATCTATAATATTGGTTTGAAAACATGTGACTTGAACAGATACCTAATAGGAACTTACTGTTTTAAACATATCTCGCAATTGAATTGTTTTTGGGCTTTTGAAAGAAATTTGTCGTCCGAATGAGCATGCACCTCCATGTGTACATCAAGATTCGCTTGTTGGTTGAATTTTTTCTTGCAAATTTCACACTCGAAAACGTCGTTCGATTTGGTATGAATTCGTTTGTGAAGTGCCAAGGAATTCGATCCGGCAAATGCCTTACCACAAGTCTCACACACGTGATTCTTCTCCCCTGTTTGTTCCGGTGGCCCCTCGCCAGTATGGGTTCGAATGTGTACACGTAGACTACGTTTCTGTACATATTGTTTCTTGCAAAATACACATGTGTGAAATTTCCGAACAGGATGACAACGCATATGTCCTGATAAAGCCGCAGGAGACTCAAACCTCCTGTCACAGACTGTACACATAAATGGCCTGGACTTATCCTGTTTGTGAAGCATTTTATGTCTATTGAGATTCCAAATTTTCGTGAACGCCATGTCACACTGGTCGCATTGATGATAGTTGGGAATTTTTTGTACTTTCTTTGCAGTTTTCTGATCGGTCATAGATCTCTTGCACTCCTTATTTTGCTTCATGTGTTTTTCAACGTATGCAGCGCACTTAAAAGCGCGTTTACACACAGGACAAAAATAAGGACGAACCTGTGAGTGTTTATTCATATGTCGAGTGAGATTCCAACCCTTGTCAAAAGACATCTCGCATTTATCGCATTGATATGCTTTCTTCGCCACGTGGTTCTTAGCGTGTTCTTGTAAATTTTGGGCACTTGTAAAAGATTGGTAACATACTCCGCAGACATGTTCGACTAGGTCCTTTGGATGCGCCATCATATGGACCTCTAGGTCTACTTTTAAATTAAATGTGTCATTGCATTTTGAACATGCATACAAAGTTTCAACCTCCTTTTTGATCGGATTGTTGCGATCTGCGCTGTGGATGTAAACTTCGTAGTTGCCGTCCTCGTTGATTGTTTTGAGAGGCTCAACGATGACATTTTCGGTGGTTGTATAGTATTTAATCCCATTGCTTTCATAGGGAATTAGATCTGGCGAAACCTCCTCGATCACTACATTTGTAACTGTATTTGAGAACTGTTCTAGGGCATTATCCACTGAGATCATTTCCTGCGCGTCGCAAACTTGAGTGTCCGATTTGAGCGCAATGTAATTGCGTAAAATTGAGTCGGATTTTTCGCATTGCTTTTTGAATGTATACGCTCGATTACATAATCGCATACATTGCATGCACATTTGCGATGGAAGCCCATCATTTTCCTTTATCTGCAAAAAAGAGCTTCAACTTTGTAAAGAATACTTCTACACTTTTACAACTATAATTAGACATGACACTATTTAGTGAAGTCATCATGGTATTACTATTCACTCAGTGACGTTCGACGAGTTAATTATTAGTACAAAGTCCTTCACAACGACCTAACAATAAACCGCTTGTCTTTTGTTTACATCATAACAGCTCCTTTTGCACGTGACTAGATCATTTCATTCCATCCTGCTCTGCAAGCAAAGCCGCCGCGCACCAGACAAAGGCAGAGTAAAAATAAATTTGGACTGCTGTGCCTGGATACCGCGATGCGCTGCATTTCTTCCCTGTGGTTAATTTCGCATGTTGTTATTTGAGGACATACCAACCTCGATTTGAGCGATTGCGCCGAGCATTTCGTCAAGGCAGGCGCCGAAAAGCGGCTTCATATCGCCGCGTTCCGTGAGGCACGTCCTGCACACCTTGTCGAGCTGCAGTGTTGAGGTGAGCAGTGCGTTTGCGTCCATCTTCTCTATCCCAGCAGTGGGCACAGCGCAAACAGTTCGTATAACACGTATAACTTACAACACGCACAATGTGAGCCCCTGCTGGCGCAGCGGTCTCTGCCCTTGCTGTGCTCGCTACGCGCTTATCGGGTCGCAACAGTTGCACGCCCGCGCGTTGCAACGAATGCGAATGATATCACAGCCCGAGAGAGTGAAAAGGAGAGCTATATGTCGCGATGTTGCCAAGTCCAATGCGGGTGATTGTTTTGCAAATTATTTCTTTCATGCGTATGGATAATTTGAAAATAATGAAAAAGGTATTAAATTTCCTTGGCCAACTTACAATAATACGCAAAATGCGATATTTGTCTAATCTTAATTTGAACACTTAAAAGAATGGAAGAATCTGGTGAGCAAAAGTAAATTAAATATATTCTTCCTAATGTATTATTATCACAAGATAAACATTTTTAATGCAATGTTTGCACCTGCACAGAATGCACAGTCTCCCCAGTCCTTAAAAACAAAAATTAACACTGCAACTATTAAAATGTAGGAATAATTTGGATTACTTACAATAAATCTGATATCTCAACAGTTTCCACCTTGGAAGTCAAATTTGTTTCCAAAAGATAATCATGGGCATCAATCATATGCTCCTGTAACTGTTCAGCAGCAGAATAACACCGTCCACATTCCTTACACGCTATGAAGGTATCCAATCCATGTAGTCTTTGATGGACCTTCAGTCGACTAAATGGCTTCCCACAAATATTGCACAAAAACGGTTTCTCCCCAGTATGTATTCTTTGATGAATGGCTAAAGTGTTGGATCCCGCAAATGACTTTCCACAAGTGTGACACATGTATGGCCTTTCTCCAGTATGGGTCCGCATGTGAACGGACATATACCCACTTTGAGTGAAGCCCTTTCCACATACATTACATACATAGGGTTTTTCTCCAGTGTGGACACGAAGGTGCTTCTCTAAATTGCATATCTGTGTGAAACCTTTGTCGCAGACAGGACACACATGGGGACGTTCTCCGGTATGTGATCTTAGATGAATCTTCAAACTCCTTGCTTCCACATACTGCTTCCTGCAATACTGACAAGTGTGTAGTTTATGTCCGGTGTGGTATTTCATATGCTTGGATAGCGATGACGCCCATTTAAATGCGCGTCCACAGACAGAGCACAAATGCGGTTTACCCTTAATATTCCTCAATTCGCCAGTGTGTTTCTTCTTGTGTTTGCTAAGATTAGAGCTCTCGGCAAAGGACATCTCACACTGGTCACATTGATGTGGTTTCTTATCAAGGTGGATCTTTGAGTGGCGTTTCAAAATACGTGCTTCAGCGAAGGACTTGTTACAAACGGGACACTCATGATCCAGGGCCTTAGGATGTGTCATCATGTGCATTCGGAGCTCCACTTTCATGTTGAAAGTTTCCGGACATTTTGTACATGCAAACAAGCCACTTTTATCACTTTCAGCGAGTGAAGGATCTATAATTTTCAAGTCCAACTCATTGCTGGCATAGGTA
The DNA here is from genome assembly GCA_027575565.1 of Diploeciton nevermanni. Classification (NCBI taxonomy): domain Eukaryota; kingdom Metazoa; phylum Arthropoda; class Insecta; order Coleoptera; family Staphylinidae; genus Diploeciton; species Diploeciton nevermanni. The sequence goes on from JAODIE010000001.1 coordinate 4,412,697, forward strand.
TCATCATTGTAAAAGTTATCACCATGGCTTTGCAGAATACTGACTTCTTGCAGAGTGTGTTCACCTTGATCATTGAGGCCTGAATCAACAATTGTCACATTTTCCATGTAAAATCCTGTGCTGCCATCAGCAAAAGTTACCAGTTGCGCAGGAAGCCCTTCTTCAATGACCACATTTGTCATGGAATTCGAAAAGTGTTGGAGCTCTTCCTCTGTGACTTCACTAACGTGAGGTTCAACGTCGTTAATAGAGTCTTCGACTTCGTTTAGGTCCTGATTAACTTCATTTAAACTGGGATCAACTTGATTAACATCATTTATGTTGGAGTCAACTTCATCTTCGTTGTTTAATTCTATTTCTTGCTGATTGGACTTTTCTTCTGGTTCTTGCTTGGTTATAACTTCTTTGTGAAGTTGCGCTTGGAATTCAGGAGATATGAAATTCCGCAGAATATATTCTGATTTTTCGCATTGTTGTTTGAATGTGTATGCACGACTGCACTGCAGGATACACTGCACGCACATTTGTGAAGGTAAACCATCCCCTTCACTCACCTGAAAACAGCAGAAAAACTTATTTATAACTTTTAAACTACGCGCCATTTTTTAAATGGTAAATGATAACATTTTCATTTCCTATTTCACTCATGCACGCCTAACTATGATGTTCATAACAAGAACAACAACATACAACCATTACTGAACACATTCATCACAAATATGCAGCATCTCTCTCTTCATTCGTAATCTTTCTTTATCTCACCCGAATTTGAGCAACCGAAACGAGCATGTCATCCAAACAAGCGCCATATAAAGACTTCATGACCCCTCTTTCACCAAGGCATGCCCTGCAGATTTTATCCAGCTGCAAAGGCGCCAAGATATATCGGCTCATATCCATTTTCCTGATAGTAAGAACACCTTTCCGTCCTTTGTTTGTTACTCACATGTAAAACACAAACGTCACGGTTCACTCAAAACGTACGTCTTCGAATTCTATCAACCGGCCGTGAACTGTTCGTCGACGACAAGTACGACTGATGTATCAAGTATCATGACGATTGCCACATAGGATTCAACGTGGAGTAGAAAAGGATGGGGCTATAATGGTGGAGGTCATATAACGGCCGCTTTAACTTTGCAACAATCAACGATGTACGTTGAGCTCCAAGCTTTAGCTTGAATGTGTTTAGTCGACAAAGATATACAGATTGAAGACGTAGGTGTATTAAATTGAACTAATAAAGAAACAAAAAAAAATGTACATTAGATATTTTTCTTGCTTCAATAACAATTTGTAAAATAACAATTTAAATTCGTTTCAAAATATTTTGACTCACTATTCTACTTATATTTTTTGTTAATTGAGAAAAACCTAACCTATAATTGTAAATTCTAGAGTCTTTTGATTGCTATCGTTGGCTAGCATGCTCTAATGTTGAAAGCATTGCTTAACATTTAAATTTACAATAAAAAACTAAAGTTTTTAATGTACCACAATATTTTTACTATTGATAAATATTAAAATAAAAAAACAGATATAATTAATTCTTGGTTTTCTTCATAGATTTTTATAAATCCGGATATAAGTTCATAATGATACAACCGTATAAAAAAAAATAGTGTCAATTATAAATTTACTTTGTTATAAATTAAAATTAAAACCAACCATTAATAATTATATACGTAGTTTATAATATAGATATAAACAAAATTTATTCAAGTTTTGTTGTTTTCTACAAAACTAATATTCTAGCCTAACCTTACCCAGCCAATAAGCTATTTCTTACTTTAGTAACATGAATATGGTAATACTGTTTGTCTCATATTGGTCAGACTGCCCAATATTCAAAAGTTAAAAAAGAAAAAATGAGTTTTACGCATTTTCTTTGAATTTGCAAGAAAAATTGACAATTTTTATAATTGGGTTGCTGTGAAATAGATTTGCCGCAGTCGCCATGCGCTTGACACAGGAGAAGTGGCGAACTACGCTGCCTTCGCCATTTTAGAGTATTCGACGAATGCGAACAGCGTTCGTGTAGTGCTCCACTAGTTTTACGAAATACATCACAACATCTAATTGTTAACTGGTTCATTATCAATTTAAAGATATTTAGAAGGTAAGTGATATCTAATTGTAGCAAATTTTCTTCGAATTCTCCGGATGTAATGAAATCATAGCATATAGTGTAAGATCTAACCTCCGTGCCTCGTCAGGTGCAAATCGCGCACTTCGCTCCGCTATGCTTTTTCAATGCTGAAATAAAATGGCACAGTATATTCAGTTAATCGACCAGCATCCAGCCGGCGAGGAACTCCAGGCAACGTATTCAAACATGGTCGATCATCAGGGAAATCAATACATCATACAAACGTGTGACAGTAATCAGGCTCTCTTGATTGATAATGTGATTGAGCAACCAGTGCTCCAGCAATATCCACAACAGCAACAGTTGTATTTCGTGAGTAGCCCACAAAAACAACAGACAATGCAACCGATCGTGTTGAATCACACTCTGCCACAGCCAGTGGTGCTAAATAACGCAGCGCCGCTGAGAGCAATGAGTCGTGCAAACGTGGGTCTAAGACCTAGAGGTGCAGTAGGGGTTGTAACTGGATTATCTGTTACTGGAACGCCGCGAATGTTACGTGGCGCAGTACAACAAAATCTTAGACCAAGGTCGGCAATAAGAGTAGGTGTGCAAGGCGCCAGGGCAACTAGACCCAGTATGGTGGTGCAACAGCAAGAACAAGTTGCTTTGAATGGTTCAGAAATTATTAAATTGGAAGATGGTAGGATTATATCTGTTCAAGAGTATCAAAAGATGTTAGATATTAAGAAGGTAGCACAGCTGCAGCAACAACCAGTGTAAGTACTAATTTCTAATAATAGTGTAAGTATAATTTGTTGGAATATTTATTTCATGAAGTATATTTATTTGTTTGGAACAGCACGTTGAATGCTACACCAAGACCAGGAGCAATTAGAGGCGGAAGACCCGGACCATCTAGACTAGCATCTCGTCAACCTATCAAGGGTCGATCAGAGCTGCAGATTACAGCAAAAAGATGTATATCAAGAATTATTCAACCAAATGCATGTTCAAGACTGCCTAAAATTTTGAGAGAATTTGTTGCTTCACCTGAAATCAAGGATATTATTAACCAGAACGGATATGATGATGAGTTTGAGAACAGTATAAGAATGTATGTACTTCTATCTGGAGGTGAACAAAGGCTTATCACATTTACAACACCAAAAGAAGACTGTACCATTCAGGAAATCCTTGAACAAGTGGGAGTTACAGTTCACCCTGACACAAAGATAGCCATGAATGAAATAAATAAAGATGGTATTAATATAGTGGTTAGCGTTGGGTATGATTTTGATGACGATGATGAACCAATGCCAACACCATCGCCGAAAAAAGCTCGATCTGTACCTAATAAGAAAGTCAATGCGGTCTCTACATCCCAAATAACGCTGTCTCTTCCTGAAGATCCTCCTAAGCTTGTTCCTGGACAAATGGCTGTATGTTCGCATTGCGGATATGTCTCCGAGGACTTTAACAGATGTCAAAGATGTAGGAGTAAATTGCCGCTCGATATTAAAACAGTACCAGCAAAAGCCGATTCTGAAAGGAAGAAAAATAGCATTGAGATAAATCTGAAACCAAGGTCTTCACTTGGCACTCCAGGAAATGGTATCAGTTCTGGAAATACTAAAATTACTGCTGCTAGAAAAAGGGTAGCAAAGACAAAGTTGCAAGAAACGGAAAATATGATAGTAACACTGAGTTCAGATGAAGAGGAGGATGAACCAACTAATGAGAAGCCTTCCAACTATGGCAGTACGGATAAAGAGCCTACTGTTGAAGCTTTGCTTAATGCAGCACCGATTGTAAGGAACACTGTTGCCTTGGCTTTTTGTGCAATCGCGTGCCGTACGATCCGTATTGGGTCCTACAGATTTTCGCCAGAATTTGTTGTAAGTGTAACCTGCAAATAGTTGTAAAATAGTATTAAGTTGACACTGTTTTAGGTATCGGTGAATGGGAATGAGATCATAATAAAAGCTCCACACAAAGTTAAGGATGTGTTAGTAGATGTCTTAATTCCACGACAGAGTGTCTACAAAGTTCTCGTAAATTTCCAAAAGTCTCTGCCGGTAATTTTCATGTATCTGCTGCCGGAAGTATCAAAAAATATTTCCGCTCAACTAGGCCTGGCTCCTGATGGTGATTATTATTATTCAGCGTCAGAAAGTCAACTGCAACGGCGAATTGTGTTGCTACCGACCGCTTTGGGTGTAGAGGACAAGTTAGTGTTAACCACATTGTACGATAGTGGTGTTTTAGAAGAGATCAGTGCACAGGATGCTAATTCGATTTTATTGATGACGTGTTCTACAGACGTTGCACACGCGATTATGTAAGTTTTATTTGAGATATTCTGGTCCGATTTGCTACATTTTTGTACTTCAAGGACCTCTGATAACTCACCCTCGGAAATCAGACAGCTTTTAATTTACCCACCCGGAAAAGGTGGAATAAGTATCAATACCGAAGATTACATGTGCCTCGAGCGCGATCAGTTCCTTAATGATGTGATTATTGACTTTTATCTTAAATATATGATGAACCAGTTAGCCAAGGAGCTTCGTGACAAAGTGCAAGTGTTTTCAACATTTTTCTACACAAGATTGACCACAAAGCCGGCGAAGAATTTAAGGTGGGTATTGGTGATTTCATTATGGATTAGTATTGTGGGAGTACCAATAAAAAATGGGGGTCTTAAGAATTTAATCTGGTTATTTCTTAGAACTTTGAACATATTGATTTTCAGGGGTTTACTTATTGTTTATATTTTGTGTACTCAAATTATAAACTATGTTTCTTTGTTTATTAATAATTTTAGGGTGATAAATAGTGATTTTTTTAGACAAAAAAATTGTTTTTTTTTTACCTAAGGTTGGTGACACTGTTTTAACAGTGTTGCCGGTGTTAACTCGAGGTTTAATTGCTTTATTTATTTTCAGGAAATCTCACCCTACTGAAGTTGATCCTTATCTAACACCCGCGCAAAAACGACACGCTCGTGTGAAAAACTGGACAAAGAATATTGATTTGTTTTCAAAAGACTTTATCATTGTTCCTATTAATGAAAACGCTCATTGGTTTCTTGCAATTATTTGTTTTCCTGGAATGAGAGGAGCGGAAACGTTTAATGGCATTAAAGTTAGCAACGAAATCGTCAGACATTTATCTCAAAGTAAGTTTTATAATTTTTATAGTCAAATTAAATGGTTACATTTTTTTTATTAATAGAAACTGCATTGCAACAGAAGCAAATAGCTCTTTCTCAAATCAAAGCAATTAAAACCCACATAGCTGAAATCGACGAGAATTCTGATAAAGACGAGGCAGAAGGCGATGAGAGTGAGTTCGATACGGAGGAATCTGAGAATACGGCAATCAAACCGCAAAAAATCGTCGATGTTCCAGTTAAACAGTAAGTTATATTTGGCAACGTGGCTTTTTCTAAACCTATGTATAACCTCACATAACGGATATGCTGGGAATTCGTTGCTGTGGAAGCTTTGGTTGCTATGCAGTTGCTACAGTTGGCAACACTAGTAGTCGCTGCATTGAAATAAGGCGCGAATTTTAAATTATTCTTTTCAGGCCGTGTATTTTAATTTTTGATTCTCTCGCTGGTGCTGGACGCTCGCGTGTAGTTGCAACATTGCGAGATTATCTTACATGCGAATATGCAGCGAAAAAGAAAGGAAATCTAGTATATACCAAGCACATCATTCCAGGAGTGTGTCCTAAAATTCCACAGCAAAACAACTACACAGATTGTGGATTATACCTCTTGCAATATGTTGAACATTTTATTAATCAGCCAATTAATGACTTTCGGCTTCCTATTAATGGACTCAAAGACTGGTTTGAGGAAATAGTGGTTTCTCGAAAACGAGAAGATATTTCAAATCTCATTAAGGAACTGATGTCCAAATACAACAAGAATACGAATATGCTACCGCATATCATACTTCCAACAGAAAATGGTAATGGTTAAGATTAGCATGTTTTTAATCGATATGGATTATATATTTTTCTTCCCTGGCAGACATGAAATATCCCCTTGAATCATCTCCGCACTTCCTAAATTCCTATCCCACTATTCACCACGATGACGATGAACTTATATAGATTTCAAATGTTAAAGGTGAGCTTGTTCGGGAAAATTCCAGTGACAAAGAGGATGATGATTCCGAGCTTGGAAAAGACTTGGAGAAAACTGATATGGAATCTACTGTGGGCAATCCGGCAGATTCATTTATGCAGACTGACCCTGATTCGCAATTATCTACCTGTGGTAGCAACAGCTCAGGTTCAGAATCGAGCAGCCGACAGAGTACTATGTCTTATTTGAAATCAAAACGTATTGTAAAAACGAAGCCCGATACATCAGGAGATTCAGGAGAGGACTCTAAAAAGCGAAAGCTGCAACAGGAATAATATTAATATATTTATATTCTTCATTGTTTTTTTTTATATTTATCCCAATTTGATTTAATATTAGTGTTCTGAACTGAACGTTTTGATGATGACCATGATAGCGAGTGTTTTGGCGAATAGATTTGATTTTAATCGAAGTTGTCTACAACGGATTAATTAGTGTTACTTTCTAATATAAATCTCGAGCTGTTCTTCAGCTATTTTGTACAATAAGAATGTTATTTGTTAATTAATATAAGCTATTTCTTTAAATAATTTTCGAAATGAATATTGCAATTTTTTAAATTTAAATAAATGCCAGTTTGGAATTTAACTTCCTCCATAAAAACGTGACAAATCTAACCTCAAACTCACCGCGCCTTGCGTGTTTAAAAACGTGTGCACTTGCGTGATCTGGGTTGCTTCCTCAAAGTTCTTCAAAAGACAATGGTTGTAATCAAGAAAAGAAAAATTACTACGGCTGTAGCGGCAAAAAAAGCCAGGGCTGGTACGAAACCGCCTGCTAAGAAAGGAAAACAAGCAGCAAAGAAGAAGGTAACACTAAAAGCAAAACCAATTGTTCCAAAAGTTGAGAAAGATCTTCCAAAACTTACAAAGGAAACATTGAAAGCTAAAACACAATCTCCAAAAGCAAAAAAACCAACACTTGAAGTAAAAGTTGAAGCATCTCCAATTAAACAAGAAATATCTGGAGATGATATTACACTTAATGAGGGTATGATTGAGAAGGCTGTGGAGAAATTCTTTATCCAAGAAAGGGAACCAAGGAAAGGTGAGCTTTTTGATGAGAGCAAGCCAATTTTTCTGCAATTAAATGTTGGAAAAATACTTAAATGTAAAATACGTACATTGCGAATCAGTTTACAAAACAGTGTGTTACCCCCTGATGCAGATATTTTGCTTGTTACACCTGACTTTAAAAAGAATCCCACTCAACATGAAAAGAACATTGAACATTACAAGAATCTATTAGAGAAACATGAAATTACTTGTGTTAAAGATATCATTCCTTTGCACCAATTTAGATCTCAGTACAAGGAATATGAAATGCAAAACAAACTTGCTGGCTTGTATGATTTAATAATTGTTGAATCATCCATACAATCCTACTTTTTTAAGACTGTAGGAGCTATTATAACAAAGAGAAATAAACTCTGCTGTAGTTTAAAGCTACAGAAGAGTAACTTGAAGGGTGCTATGGCTAAACTTCTCACTCAAAGTCAAATGACAATCCATGGAAAAGGAGATTCTTTTGCAATGCATCTTGGTCATACAGGTATGAAGGAAAGTCAGGTTGTTGAAAATATCATGGCTGCAGAAAAGGAACTGAAACAGAAGTTCCCTGGTGAATTTCAGAATATTAAGGGGATGTTCATTAAAACAGCTAGAGGCAAAGCAGTTCAATTTTATGCTTCACAGGGTGAGTATTTGTTATTTTATCATTTTATCATTTTAGTGTATATATTTTGACTAAAAATAGATATAATATATAACTGTATTTTTTGATAATTAACAGTTAATTTCGGAAAGATGAAAACACCTGTCGTGGCCGTGAAGAAACCGAAGATGAATGAATCAGTTCAGGATGAATTGTCTACACTGATGGATGCTAAAGTGACTGTGAAACCAGAAGGTGATGTCTACGTCCATAAAAAGCGAAAGAGCATCAATGTAAAAGCAGAAGAAAAGAAACCACAGGTTTAGCAATTTGTTGGTTTAATTTCTAAAAAATCCTGTTTATTTCGATACTGCTTAGAAATGATTGTGTTTCTGTTACAAATACATTTAAACTAAGACTTCTCTAAAAATAAAATGACTTAATTTCACAAGTATTTTGTGAATAGTGTTTGATTCTGTTTTCCGAAAAATTGTGAATTCTAGGGACTTTTCTATCAGAAATAAAAACTAATTATTTATATAATTTAAGCCATTCTACATTATGAGTTTGCAAACAAATGTTTGTTTTTCTTCTATTTGTTTTATTAAATTCTTCATGATTTTTTAAAATTTGATTGACACAAGAAATAGTAAGCAACCCGCGTAACAACTGCAGTAGAAATTCTCCAATCCTAGAATTTCGCAGGATTGCAACAGACGCGACAGCAGGGGGATTGAACTGGGTGACTTTTTAAATCCAATTCTGTCGATTGTAGTCCGAATCAATCCGTACGGCCAACCCTTCGTACATAAAGGAGCCTGCTACTGTCGTGGGCAGTGAAGTGAAGCTTTTAAATGTGTGCATTGTGATTAGTTTATGTACTACAAGTCACTTTCCTTCGCCATCTCCCATCTTCACACTTTATCAAAGCGACCTGCTGACCACCATCGCATTCAACAGTGATCGGTGTACATAAACACGCATGAAAGCGGTTGAATATTCTATACACTTGTTTCTGGACGTTGCAATCTAAGCTGAGCCTTCGTTACGGTGCGCGTGGTTGATCATCCGCCGCGTTCAACACGTCCCCTGTTGTGCAAGCGCAGCCAGCCAGGTGTAGAAATCAGGTAAGCCAGTCCCAAAATAAATTTGTCAGATTCGGCGCTGATAGCGCAAGGCAGCACGGCACAACGGCCGATACGGCTGCCGAACGTCGATGCACAAGGCGTGCACGCCGCATTCCGTTCGACCAACATCGCCCGCACGGCCTTCACCATCTCCCTCGGCATGGCTGACTCCGCCAGCGAGTCCGACTCCAGCAGCATTGATGGCGGCCCGATCATGATGCCGCCCAGTCCTATCACACGCGAACAGCTGCAGAAGCGCATCGAGAGCTTGCAGCAGCAGAATAGGGTGCTGAAGGTTGAGCTGGAGACGTACAAGTTGCGCGTGAAGGCGATCCAGGAGGAAAATAGGAATTTGCGTCAAGCGTCTGTTATTATCGTAAGTAAAAAACAGTTCTTTTGAACTGAACAAAACAATTTACGAAATAATAAATGCAAATAATTGTAATCCACTTGTACAGCAAGCAAAAGCTGAGCAAGAAGAGGAATACATCTCAAACACACTTCTCAAGAAGATTCAAGCCCTCAAGAAAGAAAAGGAGTCATTAGCACATCACTATGAACGCGAGGAGGAATGCCTAACGAACGATCTATCTAGAAAGTTGACGCAGTTGCGACAAGAGAAGTGTATCCTAGAGCAGACCCTGGAACAAGAGCAGGAATGTCTTGTCAACAGGCTAATGCGTAAGATCGAAAAGCTTGAGGCGGAGACGCTCGCCAAACAAAGCAATCTTGAGCAACTAAGGAGAGAGAAGGTGAGCAATTTGGCATTCCACAATGAAAATGCTTACATTTGTTGTCAAGTTATTTTTACACTTTGAATCACTCGAAAGATAAAGTTTGTTATTGTTCCGAATATGAACGCATTTTAAATCACAATATCATCTGTTACCATTGTTTCAGGTTGAACTAGAAAACACATTGGAACAAGAACAAGAAGCATTAGTCAACAAATTATGGAAGCGGATGGACAAACTCGAAGCCGAAAAGCGAATGCTACAAATCAAATTGGATCAGCCAGTATCCGATCCAGCGAGTCCTAGGGAAATCAACAATGGTGATACCGCTAGCAATCTCTCTGCACATATTCAAACCCTGCGCTCTGAAGTTACACGTCTACGTTCTCAGCTTGCCATCAGCCAACAGGAGCATACTCAAAAGATGCAGCGTTACGCCCAGGAAGAGCGCAACATTCGTGAAGAGAACCTCCGGCTTCAACGCAAATTGCAGTTGGAAGTGGATCGGCGTGAAGCACTTTGTAGACACTTGTCGGAAAGCGAAAGCTCGTTGGAGATGGAAGAGGAACGACATTACAACGAGCAGGTGTTGGGCGTGCGTCAGCACACAGTCAGTCCCGTGCCGTACAATCCGTCACCAAGTCAAAGTCGTCCTTTAAGTCCAGGTAAATTAAAATAATTCGAATTTGATTAGGCACGAAGGGCTAAAAATAATATCGTTATATTTACTATTGGAAGGTTTATCATTACAAGCTCCATCACCACGAGATTCTCTGATAGTGTTGGCGACGTCGCGTTGCCACAGCTGTGGTCAGTTACAATCATCGACAGTGAATTTACATGCGCCCAATTCAAACTCGCCGCCGGCACCTCCACATCGTCGCACCGGTGAACGCTTTATCAAGCCTGCTATCCCGGCACCACAACCGGCGAGTCCGATGGATACAACTGTGAACAAAGAATGAACGCCTCGCGGCCATTTGTTTGCCGTATGCGTACATCGACCAACCAGCAAGAAAAAACATGAAGCTAATTAAATTTGAGTAAATAATGCTAACACATACATATACACGCTAACAAAAGTCATACTCGTATTGCAATTGGACTAAAACTGAGAAGAAAGTCCTCCCTTTACAGTTGCATCCCTGCAAAAATTCCGTAAAAAGCGTGCCGATGTTTCTTTTTAATTAAATTTATGCTGCGAAAATGGTAGTCAAGTCGTTCATATGTCATTATATAAAACTAGTTGTTTGTGTTGCTTGTTGTACTTAACGATACCAAAAAAGTCACGCTCATGGCGTATACTTTCGGCTCAATGCGAGATTCAATGCGAATTGCAACTATAAACATTCAACGTGGTGAATTATGTACGTTTTTTTGATAGTAAGCGTTTTAGATATTTAAGTTTAGGTAGTGAATCGGTTGAGTTTCAATTAAATTGTCTCGGCAGTCGATCATGTTTGTATTATTACGACTATATTTTCTTTTCTCACGAGTATTTTAATGGGTTTTTTTTTTTCGTTATTGTCGCGAATTTGTGGTTGATCCTGATCAGTTGTTTGCTTTATAATTAAGTCAAGTCCTCTGAATACGCACGGTTCCGGTCGGAACGCGCTACTAATATCGTTTATATATATATATCGATTAAGTTTGCTTTGTTAGTTTGCAGTTGAGAAGCGACAGTCATATTTTACTTTGTGATGCTCACGCAGCTAAACTCTTAGGTATACGCGTTACACTCCATAAAACTATTGTAGTTGTTAAAACAACAGGAACTAAACATAGAGGTAAAAATGCGTCGTTGATTATCAAATGATCTAACTTTTTTTAAGCTAAGAAATCAACGCTAGATTTATAGTGTCTGGAGGTCGGCAGTTTGTTTGCCCTGATCTGTTGATGATTCTTAGCCTACTTGCCGCAATTACTTTAAGGAATTTGCACATTCCACAAATAGCAAGTTTATATTTGCACAAGAGTTCCAAACCACAATAAGCAAAATGAAAAGAATAAGCCCATGTCAACATGTGAAAAAGGTTGCTGTCTATATATAGTCTGTACAAGTCGAATGCAATGATTTTCTTGGGAGGCAAGCAACTCTAACATTTCTAATTGTTGTTCAGATGTAAATTGCGATTGCTTCACTTCGCTGTTCTTGTTTTTCTACATCGCACTGATGCACTGACAGATGTTCAGTCAATGAAATGGAAATATAAGGTTGGCAAGTGTTCGATGGCAATGTAAAACACGCACTGTCTGTATCAACACACTCTTAAATTAAGTAAAATTAAGCAGAACAGTGTCAAATTTGAAGTGATATTAGCTGTTAATCGTGTATATCGGATACGAATTTCTGCTTCATCCATGTGGTTACGGTTATGATAACTTTGTGCATATTTCAGACTCAATAATTGATTGTAGTGTTATTAAACTAGCTTTGTTTCATCTTTGAGATAAATGTTGAAAGTCTAGTGGGCTATAATTACTATTTGCTAAGTTTGTATTTGAAAGAAGAGTGTCATTGAAAGTGCATATTATATCAGTTAAGCATTCATTTCACTGAAATTGATTTATATTTTATTTATCCTCTTTAGTTAATTCATTTGAGTTACAATACCATATTGCATTTTAAAATATCAGGAATGTGTTTTAACGAAGCGAATTGCATAAGATTGCACAAAATAGATCGAGAACATGAACAAATCAGAACCGAACGCGTCACAATAATCCGAAAATATGAAGGACTATCGCTTAGATGTGCAATTATAGCGACTTTTACATACATGGTAAACTAAAGCTAAGTGGACTGCAGCAGAAAATTGACTCAAACTGCGACCTACAATCGATTACGGTAACATTAATTTTTGACTAGAAAATCAACAAAGCGAGTATATCAATTAATATTAAAACAGTAATAAAGTCAGTAGTTTGGATTGATTAGCTGCTTCACATTGACTCCATTTCAAAATCTTGTAGAAGGCTAAAAAAACACAATGAATTTTCATAAGTAATCTCTCAGTCAAATAAGTAAGGCTAAAAATAACTTGCTTGTCATCGATTTTATAGTCAAATGCAAGGTCCTTCTTAGTTGGTTCTGATTCCTTCATGGTACTCTCTGAAAACATGCTTTTATTATAATTTTCTTTTAAATATCATGTATTCCATGCTTACCAAGTAATGGAGGCACAACAGCAGTACTCAAATATGCCGTGTTCAAGTACGGTGGCAACTCGTTATCCTCCTCCTCGTCCTCTTCAGGTTCCAACGCCTCGGAATCAACCATTTGTAGCCATTGCGCATTGTGATTTCGGAATCGCTCAATACGAATCCGCTCACCCCACACAGCACTCCTCTCCGCGATAATATCCAAACATGTGTTGCAGGTCTTCCGGATAGCTTTGTTATTATCTTGCACCAGATCAATTAAATACGCTGGCGCCTCTGTATTATTGATCACATAATCAATGCTCTCTCGATGGGCAAGAGCAACCATAAAGACGTAGATTATTTGCAGGACAATCTCGTCATCTTCTTGGTATGTCTTCAGCAAATCAATCAGCGCCGAAAGCACTCCGGATTTACACAGCAACTGAGAACATCCTTCATCGTGTGCGGCTGTACCTAGAAGGACTATCACCTGAAGAATGAAATCTTGCTGGGCACTGTTTGTTTTCAATACTGCGCTGAACCACGGCACCATGTTGAAATGTTTGAAGATCTCAGCCCAGTCCAAATCGGAGAGGTGTAAGTTGGCTAAAATACCGAGGCACTCAAGGATGAAATCTTCCCTCTTTGATTCCATTGTTGCTTTAGCCAAGTCACCAACAAACTCGATGAAACTGGTGCGTGTATTGTCATGTTCGGCGATATTGTGAATCATTTTCATGAGCAAAGCGTCTTCGTGGGCTAGAGCGCGTGTCATCAAACTGTGCAGTCGACTGTTATCAGCCATTTGTTGCGCGTTGTTTGGTTCAATGGCGAGGTTGATACATAACGCGACCATGACTTGATCAACTTGGTCTGTTGCATTAAGGACTAGCATGTCTACAATGAGTGTGACACAATCTGTGTAGGCAAATTGTTCTTTGACATCATCATCGTAACTCAAGTGGTAGAGTAACTTCAAGACAACTTCTTGATGTCGATCGTCAGATAGTAAACTGACAAACTTGGGTAACATATCCAACTTTATCATCTTCATCCGCATCTCTTCATCAAACGACAAATTAAAGAGTAGTTTTAACGTCAAGTGAACAACATCAACATGACTACTTAACAGCATCTTCGGTAACTTCTCCAAGACATCATACTCCGCCATGTCATTCTTGTTCACCTGCATTATACTCAGCTTCTTGAGGAAAGTAAGCAGTAAAACCAATAATTCTTCATTCTCGCGTTCAAGACCTTTGCTCAGTAACTCTACAATATTCTTCTTAATCATCTTCTCTTCTACGTTTTCGTCCTCAGCAATATTCAACAAGAGAAAGAATGCGACACGCAGCAATTGTTCCTGCTTCTTGATCAACGTACGGTAACGTTTCAGACGTTCATCTTCGCTCATTTGTTTCTTTTCATCGATACTCTCTGAGGACTGACTTAAATCATCGTAAACGCTGCCTTCCATCACAGCCTTCATGTTAACGTCGGTGTAGTTGCCAGATTTAGGGCGGACTTTTTGTGGAATTCCACTGCGTGCCAATTGCTCCGACAGGTTTATATTGTTGGAGGCAGACCGACGCATAATTGGAATGTCGGAGGGTTTTGCTGTGCCTGCAAGTTCTGATTTCCATTCTTCATAGCGTTGCAGCTCGTAGGCGATAATATTCATGCATAGTGAGCCAATTTTGTAATGCAGAATTACATGGTGGAAGCAGGAATATGTCGAGAAGCAGAAGAATATAAATATTAAATTAGTGCTAAGGAGCAGACTCTTTTTCCAATCCTCACGAAGAACGCGAGTTAAAGCACTCAAAACAGTTTCTACAATGAAAAACTAAATTAGACCATGTTTTGTTTTCTTGTCACTAGTTGTAGATACCATTTTTTGAGAGAGCTTCTAAATTTTCTGGATCCCTTGCCAATTGTAGAATTAACATTGATGATTTAATCTTCTCAGCAATTCCTTCATAGAGCAATTCAATATATTCATTTAAACTGTTAATGTTTGCTGCTTCAGCTTCAGCAGAACCATTTCTTGTAATATCTAAATCTATAACCAGAACTCTTATATTCTACATATCAAACTTGTATTTTCATAACAATTTACCTTTGTGGGAAGAAGATAATTTACGTTTCTTCAAGTAAAATATAATCTGTTCTAACTCTGAAATCCTTGTAGGATGTATTAAGTCACATTGGGATAGTACTTCTTTGGCAAGTGTTGCACAATCAGACCTTGAGTTTAACATGGGCAACTCAATAATTTTCTTAAGATTCTATAAATTGGTCAAGCACAATATAACCATATCTACTAATAAAAAATCTCATAAATTACCTGTTTTTCCCCATATAACACTGTCTCATTCTGTCCTAGAATCTGTACTTCCAGTTCATAATTCAAAACAACTGCAGAAAGGGAGGTATGTGCATCCAGGGTTCCTGGTTTACGATCACTAAAATACACGCATATCTAATAGGTTTTAAAAAGTTGAGTTATTAATATACAAAGTAACATACGTTCGCATAAATTTGGCGTCTTCTGGCTCCATTTTCTTCCGCGACGCAAGTGATTTTCGCACGTGCAGAAAATAGATTACAATTATGGTAATACTAATGAAGATCGTGGAGACATTGACTACGCCCAAAAGTATAAACATGCAATGCAATCAAGCATAACGCTCTTGAAGAAGGCGATGAATGTTGGAAAAGCGATTGGCCCCATGGGCTTACCGCAGGATCTTGCGGATTTTTCGACTTTTCCACTGTTGTGAACTTCGCTTACTGCTTGTCAATAAACATCTGTCAACTTTGAAGAGATTTTCTTATAAGATTCAAATTCGCATGCGTATATTTAAACAAAGATTTAACTTGAATTTTTATATTGTAGAAATAAATTCTTATATATTTGCAATAAATTATTGCAATTGAATTGTTTTTGATGAAATTATATATTTAAAAAATAGATAATCTATTGTATATTTTATAGAATTTAATTTTTTTGTATTGTGAAGACACTATTCAGCCAGTTATACACATTTTCTCACAATCGACCAGTGGAAGCATCGCCGAGTCCGCCATTTGCAATGTGCCGCTGTCCATCTATCATTGTGTTTGCCTCCAACACTTCCAACTTTGGATGGTTCAAACAAGTTGAGAAACTTTAACAAAGTTTTAAATTACGTGTTTCATTCAACATGAATTTACTAAAAGTTCAACAATCCAATTCTTTTGATATCAGCAAGATATGTAGGGCCTGTCTTACAGAAAAAGACGAGATGCGGTCTGTTTTTGCCGGAGCTGATGATGCGATAGGACAAGGAATGCGTTTAGCAGAAATTATTATGGGGTTCTCAACGGTTCAGGTATATGATGCTACATAGTTTTTAATATTAGTGATTTATTAGTATCATTTATTAAAATATTTGAGGCCATTGTCTGATGTGAATAATATATAATGGTTTATTGGACCAATAATAATCTATTTAAGCTTTGCGATTGTTATATTCTAGATAGAAAATGGAGATGGTCTGCCCACTCTTCTCTGCCTTCAGTGTGCACATCAAGCAGGCCAATGTTTCTCATTCAGACAACTCTGTGAACAATCAGACTCAAATCTAAGACAATATCTTGGCAAACCTAGAAGAAAACCAAAACCAGATGAACCTTCAACAATATATAATAATAAGCTGCTAAATGATGTGGAATTTTATGAATCATCTGATAGTTCAAATGATGATGAAGAGGATGGCTTAGCAGCAACCACCAAGCCAACATTAACTGAAGGAGAGATGAAAGTAGTTGCTCAAAAACAACTTGGTAAAGTCAACAGTAAAGGGGAAGTAGATAAAAACAAGAAGACCACACAAAACAAAGATAAGCCATCAAATAAATGTTTAGCATGTAAGAAACAATTTAATACTGATAGGTCCCTCATAAAACATCTCAGAACTCACATTGAAGACAGACCATTCAAGTGTAAGCTTTGCCCAAGAAGTTTTACTGAAGAGAATTACCTGAATAATCATATGAGAACGCACATGCCAGAGGGCGAGAAGCCACATGAGTGTGAATACTGTAAAGCACGCTTCATTCATGCTTCATTACTGAAAAAGCACATGCTCAAACATACAGGTGAGAAGCCATTTGTGTGCAAGATATGTAGCAAAGGTTGTTATGCTGAGAATAGTCTATTGAAGCATATGAAGATACATGAACGGAAGCAAGGAGATCCTGCATTATTGAAACATATGTGTGATTATTGCAAGAGTGAGTTTCCGAATGCCAAAGATTTGGCGGACCATATTAAGCAACATTCAGGAGACAGACCTTTTTTGTGCACTGTTTGTGGGAAATGTTTTCCACAGAGATTTAATTTAGAGCTGCATTTAAGGACACACACAGGTGAGATTGTTATATGGCTATGGATTTATCAATTCATATCATGCATTTCAAATTTGTTGCAGGTGAACGACCATTTGAATGTGAAATATGCAAA
The DNA here is from genome assembly GCA_027575565.1 of Diploeciton nevermanni. NCBI lineage: Eukaryota > Metazoa > Arthropoda > Insecta > Coleoptera > Staphylinidae > Diploeciton > Diploeciton nevermanni. Next base: position 4,430,113 of record JAODIE010000001.1, read on the forward strand.
AATGGTTACGTTTCCAAAGCAAGTTTAAAAATTCATATGAGGACACATACGAATGAGAGGCCGTTTGTTTGTGATTTTTGTGGGAAAGCATTTAGGCAATCTGGAGATCTCACAAGTCATAAAAGATTGCATGGTACTGAAAAGCCAATTGAATGTTCTGTATGCAAGAAGAGGTAATACGCTAATTCGCTAAATTCTCCTTTATTAGTTTTCTTTGCCAAGGAGTCCTATTGGATCGAATAGGTTCATTCGAAGGTTTCGTTGGCAAAATTAAAACAATCCCGTTTGTACCGTTAATGCAAACTAGTAGTTTTAAGTTTATGTTATTGTGATATCAGTTTAATATGTTATTCTTAAAAAAATATATTCTAGATTCACAACAGTAATGAAACTCAAATACCACATGAGAAATCATACTGGAGAACGTCCCTACGTGTGTAATGTCTGTGGACGCGGCTTCACAGTAAATACAATCCTCCTTCGTCATATGCGGGTTCATTCAGGAGAAAGACCCTACGTCTGTGTCACCTGTGGCAAAGCTTTTTCTCAATCCAGCACGTTGAATACCCACATGAAAGTACATGCTTCCCCGCCCCAGAAATATAATTCGTCACCTCTAATCATTCAACCCAACATCGAACATCAAGAACGTGAAAAGTTCCTTCAACCCAACGACCCTCTAAATACGACCCATTTGCAACTCCAAGTTAATCAAGTTGCGCAAGTCTCGCAAGCGCAGGTGCAAGTCACCCATCAACAATTAGAGTTACTGGATGAAAGTGAGCACATTCTAGAGGATTTCAAGCTACCGCATGATCCAGACGACAATAAATTTATCGACACCAAGACGTTTATCGCGGATGACGCACGACTCTTGGTGAACGTGACTGAACCCAGGTTGCTCGAGAACGGATTAATCACCAGCGAGAATGCAATGCTTTCCGACGCTGATGGATTGTTAGTTGGTGACGCGAAATATTTAAATAATTATGATCCTTATCACCATAGAGGACATCTGTAATGTTAGAAGCAATATTAAATTATACTGGGATTAAAATTGTGATAATCGTAATGCGAGAAAAGTCGATGATGCATGAATCAACTTCTTAGGGAGTTCCCCTATGTGGATTTGACGACGAAAAATAATTAATGACCTCGCCATTTATGTTCTATAGCCTTTGAATCGTCATAAAGTAAATTTATTGGCCATATCCGCACCCAAAACTTTCTTTTCACGTGTTCGTTCACTGGCGTATGTAAATAAGATGCATACATTTTTACATTGCAAGCAGTAAATGGGTGTATAGTGCGTATTCAATTTGTATGCCAAACAATGCCATATATAGAATTGGGCTTTCACGGGCCAACGCAACCTGTGTGCTTACGTCCGCGTTGAGGACAAATGAAGCGAGAAGAAGCGGATGGAATGTGAGCATGTATGCGGAGGATTTTATGCCTAAAGCTATCTAAAGTAAAGAATATTTTTCGAATAAACAAATCTACTTGCGTCCTCTCCTAAAATCCAGTTTTATGCTTTAGTACCATTGCTACCGCAACACGCAGCGCAATCAATTCTGGAGTTTCTTTGAATTACCACTCTTATCGAACCAGTATTGATAACTGCACGCTAATTACTTGTGCCTACGGAAAGCAGAAAGCCATAAGAAAATTTTAACCATTCACTTGTTAGTTTGTAAATAAACATGGGCAATCAACGGGTATATTTGTTTAAAATTGTTGCGATTGTTCTGTTCCTTGAGGCAATCGGTGAGTATAAAATTGTAGTTATATATTATGTTTAATGGTTTTTTTTTCTTTGTAGACGGAATTTCGTGTCTTAGATTAGAAGCAACATGTGGAATGCGGAACAGTGATTATCTTAGTAGAATTGTGGGTGGAGAAGATACACTTCCGGGAGAATTCCCGTGGTTGACTTCAATTCAACTCAGACAACCAAGGGGATATAGACATTTATGTGGAGGGACTTTAGTTTCAAATAGATGGATTCTAACAGCTGCTCATTGTGTCAGGGACTTGGAACCAAGAAATATTTCTGTTGTGACGGGAGATTACAATTTATTTCGGGTAGAAGGTATATTTATAATTAATTCCTCAATCATTTCATCCAGTTTGCACATGTTTATAGGTTTTGAGCAAAGAAGAAGAATACGAAGATTTGTGTTAAGGAATTTCGATATTTCCACCTTCGAAAATGATATCATCTTGATGGAAATGGATAAACCAGTTGTATTCAACAACAGAACAGGGGTTATTTGCATACCCAACTCTGATGATATCTATGAAGGTTTTTCTTTTCTTATATTTCTTATTTATGTTAATAACTTGAAATATCTCTTGTAGATGTGGGTTTAGTAGCTGGGTGGGGTAGACTTCATGAAGATACTCTAAATACAGACACCCCTCATCATGTGTCCCTCCCTATTATAGAAAAATCACTCTGTGATGAAAACTACAAGAAAATTGGTTTTGCTGGGAAGTTAAACAAGTGCCAAATTTGTGCTGGGTATCCCTCAGGAGGAAAAGATGCCTGTCAGGGAGATTCAGGTGGGCCCCTGATTTGTCGCAACGGTGATATGCATTTTATCTGTGGGATTGTAAGCTGGGGTATTGGTTGTGCAAGATCAGAATATCCTGGTGTTTATACCAAGGTAAGTAAGTCTCACTCTAATCACCCAGATATTTACCCAACATATTTGATGCTTATTACAGGTGACATGTTACTCTGATTGGATTAAAAACATGATTCAAACAAGGTAAATTGATGCTTGTTTGGAAAGTATTAATCAATGAAAATTTAGTAAAATGAGTAAATTCTGATTCAATATATTTGTACATTATTTATATGTAATACCTTTTGTATTCTATCAACATTGTTTATAAAATTAATAGTTTGAAGATCATTGTTTAGAAGTTTAGATTTTTTGTAGGTAAAATTAGAAATCACTAACGCGTCCTTTACGCTCCCAATCGCCATACCTTGTAGGTTCTGGTCCAGCAGGACCACCAATTTCTCCAGTTACTGGATTAACTCCACCTGGGTATTTCTCAAGTGGTTCAAGTTCTTCATAGGCAGCTGCATTGCTTTCTGTGAGGCCTTCGATATTTGGTTTCTCTCGAAGTTTCTTACGGAATTCCTTCATGCGTTCACTTTCAGGTTGTTGTTTTTTCTCAGAGGATGATGATCGCACAACATATTCTGTAGGAGACAGTGTCGCAAGATAAACAGGTGTGGAAATTTATTTAAAAAGTTGGGTTAAGATAATTTACCTGCAGCAACTCTTGGTGCAAAGGGACTTTGGCGGATCGCATGTCGCAACATGTACATCATGATACTCATCTTGGTAAATGTGGATAAAAGCGAGTAACGATCAATGAAGCCACTGTGATTTTGAAGCAAATATATTACATTATCAACAATGTCAAATGCATGAACTGTCGCGACCGACACGATGAAAACGTGAATGAGCCAACAAAACAAATGAAGCAAAAGCGTAACATGCGGATTACGTGAATCAGGTTTCAGACTCTTAAAAGTCCAATAAACTTCGGAGAAATTTACATTGTAGTACAATTACAATGACACTTATATTTGGAATAAATCTATTTATTCCTCTTCATGGGAAAGACATATTTGATGATTGTATTCAACATGTTTCTTTTCACCATTAGGCTTTAAATTAATAATATTATTCCATCTTTTATGTTGATTATTTGGACAGGAGACACTCCTTTCTGCATCAAAGAGGTGAGAATGTTATATTTATTTTAATACATTGTTCAGGGCATACTCATTTCCCTGATGTATAAAATTAATCTGGCAGTAAACGCAAGGTATTCTTCTTTGTTCTTGGCTCTTTCAAATATATGGTTTTCCATGTCTCTGCTATTCCCACAATTGGATATCCTAGATTGCAGAATTTCTTGCTCACTTTAAATTACAGACCGAAACTTTAGAAGAGTGTTACTGTTAAAATATTCTGCCAAACTTACATTCTCTGGACAATATGCTGCCTGAAAACAGCTTGCTTCCAAGTTTCATCATCAGTCATTGCAACAACCATATTTATCATAATGAACACGAGATGCTTCATATTCGACATTGCTTTGTAACCTTTTTATTTTGTTTATGAGTTTTGTTAAATGAGTCATAAGTTTTCTTAGAAAATATAAGTACATTAAATTTATATCTTAAATTATTCTTTCAACATTTTTTGTTGTTGTTGGCAATATATCTTTAATATTTGACAAAATATTTGCTTCAAGTAATCCTTTAAGAAAATGCGGAACGCTTAAATGTAAACCAAGGGTGCAAAGTAATTTGTTTTGCTAATTTTGATTCAAAATTTTTTGGCGCTGCTGTATTACATTAATTGACGTAAACGCCCGATATGCCTTGCATTTGCTTTCACTGTTATTCGTTTTATTTTATTACAAGCGGTGATGACACTCATTCATCGCGATAATTTTTAATAGTTTGTATTACTAAATTACGTTAACATTACTTATAAAGTGCTTTAAATTTTAAAACAACATGTTCAGCAAAAGGAAACCTGAACGGCCTAAAACTAAGCGAACACAAGGAAATCTCTCACAGGTAAATTCTCATAACCTTGATGAATAAACTTAAGCAAAAGAAATGAAGATTAGTATGTCGTTAAAATGACTTATTTTATATCTATTCATTTGGTACCTTGTTTTTGCAGTATGGCCTTTTTGATGTACCAACAACACTTGATTTCAATGAAGAAGATGATGGGGATATGGATGGGGACAGTGATCTGGAAGCTGAGTTAGCAGCTCTTTCAGGAGGTGGCAGCAAACCCAAAAGACCTGCCAGAAAACCTGTTAACCCTGCAGTTAATTTAGATGCAATGGTGCAGGATAGTTTGAGAGATATTCCTTCAGATGAGGAACTGTCAGGAGATGATGACCCTGATTTGTTAAATGAACTCAGTGAAATTACAGGAGATATGGAAGAATTAGAAGTTACTCCAAAGGAATCACCAATTGACACTACTCTAACTTCCTCAGCAACTGACATAAAACAGTTGTTAGAGGAAAGAATGAAAATGTATGAATTAGCTGAGGAAAATGCTAAACTAGGTGGTGAAACATCAAGAGCAAGGAGATTCAACAGAGGATTGAAAACAATTAAAGATTTAATCCAACAAAACAATGCTGGGAGGCATATTAATGAAGAGGATATTCCACCTGCTGTCACAGTAAATGTTCAAAAGAAAGATCCACCACCACCTGAACCAGCTGAAGCACCTTCTGGTCAAATTGCAGTCCAAGCACCAGAAGATTCAATATCTGCAACACTTCCAGAAGATCTAGCACTTGTTGAGACTACTGATGGATCTGCTTTATCTCAAGAACAACAAAGTTTGTTGAGAATGTTGATAGTTCGAAAAGATGAATATAAGATGGCTGCATTAACAGCAAAAAAGTTGGGGGATATGGCAACAGCAGTGAGTCACATAAAAATTGTGAAACAATTTGAAGTAGTGATTAAGGCTGTTGAGGCGGGACAAGAAGTAGATCTTACCAGGATGCCAGGACCACCTGTAAATGAAGTTGTTGTTGTTGAAGAATCAACACCTGCCATGGAGGCAGATGAATCATCAGCAGCAATTGCACCAAGTGGCCAAAGTGAAGAAGCCGCACCCCAGCTAATTACAGCTGGCTCTGTTGCTGAGGCGTTGGAGCAACGTCTCGCGGTTTACAAAGAACAAGAAAATAGCGCCAAGGAGCAGAACAACAGCAGTAAAGCACGTCGTATGGGCCGAATTGTCAAACAGTTTGAGCAAGCCATTAAAGCTCATAAAACTGGCAAACCAGTGGCGTTTGATGAACTTCCGACACCACCAGGTTATGCGCCTATTCCTGGAACATTGAAACCAGAAGATACTGCACCTAGAGAGGCACCAGCACCACCTGTTCCAGCCCGAACGTCTTCCGGTTCTTCGAAGTCGCCAAGTACTGCGAGCGGCAATGATGGAAGCGTACCTGTAGTACCTGCAAGGAAAGGAGGGAATAAACAACCAACAACTAGGATGGAGAAACAACTAGCTTTGTTGAAACAACGGCAGAATGAATTCAAACAGGCTGCGTTAACTGCGAAAAAGAAGGGAGAATTGAATGAAGCCAAGGAATATTTGAGAACAGCAAAGGGTTTTGATCCTTTGATTGAAGCAGCTGAGGGAGGTTTACCAGTAGATATTACATCATTGCCTATACCTCCCAAAGCTAAAGCACAATTGGATGTTGAGTAAGTACTAAATCAATTAAAATATTAATTAGATATTATTTTTTACATAATCAACTTGTTTTGCGCAGATACGAGTTAGTTATGGCCGACGAATGTACAGAACAAGATGACAGTGTTCTTGATGTTATTTCTCGACTAGAATCACAGTTAACAAAACAGTTAAAGACTTGCCTCAGCACTCGTGATCATTTCAAAGCTATTGGCGACATTGCGGGAATGAATCGATTCGAACACCTTGCATTGACAGTGACAAAAGACCTTGATGTGGTGCGCATTGCGAAGAGAACGAATGGCGCAGCCGTCCCAAAGTTCCACCACGAGAAACGAGAGTATTCCATTGTGAAAAGTTTCACAGAATTGAACGACAACGACCTAGAATTACTGATTGCCAGAGGGATTAATTACAATTGTTCTAATCCGAAGGATATTGATACATACGTCAAGTTTGAGTTTCCTAATCCTAATGTAAGAAACTCAATCTTTCTTATATCGCATTTTTATGGTGTCTATTTTGTTCTTATATTTTATGTGTTCTACTTCTTCGGTAGGATGAGATTTATCGTGATAAAACCTCTACAGTAAAAGACACTAATAACCCAGAGTACAACGCAAAATATACTCTGAGTTTTCAACGTGGAGCACGTCCTTGGTCCAGAATATTTAAACGACATGCCATTAAATTAGAAGTTTACTCAAAAGGGTAAGAACATTAATATTTTCTTATTCTTTACAAATTACCACATTTAACTTTCCGTTTTTAATTAAAATTCTAAGATATAATGTATGATGTTAAAGTATAGTACACCCTATTTAAATGCTTAATGTATCAAATAATGTGCATTGACATAAGGTGGAGGTCATTGTAATTTTCTACTTTTCATTACAAATCATCTAGCAGCACTTACTAATCATTGCTTTCGCTGTCGTGCAATGACGAAAGCGCAATTTAGAATTAGATGGGGTGTGCTAGCTGCTTTGCTAGCAACTGGTGTTGTTTCAGTGGCTTTCTGCGCAGCGATACTCTCCTGGGAACTGTCACCGTCAAACTTCAGCCCTTGGAGACTCAATGCGAAATACACGACAGTTTTGATGTAAGTACATGTACAACTTAAATTACTTTTGAGAATAACATGCGTGTCTAAGTTGTAATAATTTTCCAAATTGTTAATTCAGTTAATGGACGGAAGGAAAAAAGTTGGTGGTAAGCTTGAAGTTCGTCTTCGGTTGCGCGACCCACTCCTACACAGGGAGGTGCAACAGTTGTCTGAAAGGTGGTTGGTAATTGACAGTTAAAGTTACGTATGCAGATGATGTGAAACAGAGTTTGTAATTAGTAATGCGCTTGTGCTGAACATGTATAATCACTAAAGTAAAGTTATTTAAGATATCTAGTCTATGTTATGAGTAACTGTTAAATGAATTTTATTTTCAATGAAATGCTTTATAATGTTAAACTATTCAGTAATCTTCTACTGCTTTTACAACACATTAGTTAATAAATAAATGCATCTTGTAAATAATAAAAGACTACATCATGGAATTTTTTTTTGTGTTTCTTTTTCAGTAACTTTGGAATTAATTCTTGTTACAATGTTTTCAGGGTTTGTAATTCTTAAGTATTTTGTGTTGTCCGCTAATGCGTAATAAGATGTTATAGTTATAAATATTAGGATTATCCCGTCTCGTATAGGAACTCCCTTAGCGCTTAGACTGACTAGACCGGAGCTCTTGGGTTCGGTCACAAGTGGAAGGGTAAGTTTTAGTTACCGTGAATTATAGTGGGCTTATGGCAGTTTCATAAGAAGGAGAGAGATTTAGTAGAAGAAACACAAAATGCAAATAAAGGAGGTGGGTTGTTCACGGTAGTTGAGACAAGGACTTGGAAACCTACTGTTTATATATGTATGTATGTGAGAGTTAGAAATCCGTAACATAGAAGACAATAGATGTCTGGAAAGGGCAGAGAAGTAGGAATATAAAATAGAGGTGGGTGACAGAAAGGTACCGGAGAAGAGCCGCTGGAGGAAGGCGGAAGGAGGAAGGAAGGCTGGGATCTGTTTATACACGTAACATTCAAAAACAGCCTAAAGGAACCGAATTCCTTGGAATTCCTTCGAAGGAACCCTGACACATTACCTCCGACCCAGCCTCGCCCTTTGAACAGGACAGCCACTTTACTGGATCCGTACTTATAAACTATTTAATATCGTGAGATGGTCGAGTACCATTTTAATGTTTTAAACTTGGATATGCGGTATTAGCTGTATTGGTTGCATACAATGAATTGTTATAAATAAATTGAAAAACTTGAGCTACTGCCTCGTAAGCCAGGGTGCTGCTAAGTCTGCTTAGAACCAGGTTCATTCATGTTTTTGACATTTTAAATTCCATTATGGTTTTTACACGTTATATTTTACATTTCATGCAGAAAATTTATAGTTCGGACGTTGTTTGTAAATTTTGAAGCTGGAATTATTATTTCTAAAATGAGGATTAACTCTTCCCCTTTGGAATTGAGTCATGATGTTCATTTAATGTTCACTGTCAGTTAGAAAATAATATGTTCTGAAATGCGAGTAAGATAATCAAATATAGCTGGAAGATATTTCTTTTTTTTTTTGTTGGGTTTAAATAATTGAGTCTTATAACACTGAAGGTAAGGAGTTGATTGAATTAAAATAAATGTTTAATTTGCATTCAATATTGAATTAATTATTTTAAATAAGAATAATAGGCGTTGCAGGTTTAGAAGATCATGATATTGATACAGATGATGAAAACTTTGAAATCGCAGATATGTCTATAAGACTAACAGACTTAAGTATGCAACGCTTTATCCAATCTGATACAATGTATGTTTGCCTTTAATCATAAAAGACAATTACATATGCTATTGCAGCTACACTCTTTATTTCTAAGTGTTATTACAAACGTACATTGTTCCAACACAAAACAATTAATTGTATATATTTAAATGTATACTCATTGCATTAGAACATCGCACGTCAGCAGTAATTATGTGCATGTAACTATCAATAATCCGCTACCGGCTATGTAGTTACAACAATGCAGTATTAGAAATTAAACATGAATTTGAGCTGCTATTTGTTTATGCGTTAATTAACGAGATGCAAACAATGCGTACATAAATACACTCTTACAAATTACTCTACAAATACACGTATTGACATATTATTTAATTTCGCTGTTCTTTTTTTGTTAGTTATAGTCTTGTATTTGGTTTACAAATTTATTAGAAATCATAATCACTTTATGGAAAAGTTATGTTAAGTACTAAGTTTAACTTGAATTTTGTGGTCTGTTCTGATTCAAATTTAATCTACTTAGGAGATTGGAAACTAAATTTAATATTCGATGAGTGGGTGAGTGATATGAGATGTCTTGATTCGATATAAGTTAGTGAAAGGTATTCGAGGATAGTTAAGAATCGATTTTTTCGGCGAGGAAAGAACTATGATTTCTCAATTCTTTTTTGACTTTGCGTTTGAATTTACTTGCTTGTTATCGTTTCAGCTTTGCACAATTTGCATGTTAAATGAGAATTGGAATTTATTCTGGTTACGGCTCTGTGGGGTAACTAGAATGAACGAATTGTCAGAAAATAAATAAAGCGGAATACTGCGTTGTAGCTCAAATATAATTAGATGCATTGTGTATACCTTCGAGGCAGATTATCGCTTCATACAAAAGCATACATTTATCATGTCGTTGGGTTAGAATTTAAATGATTGAATTGCTCTACGCCGAATAAATAAATAAATAAAACCAATTGATTGTTTCTGAGATTATGCATATTTCATCAATGATATTATTGCTTGCGTTATTTTTTACAAACGATTTATGTCAAAGTAAATTAATTTAATTTCTTTACTTCTGCTTTATCAATAACAGCAGCAGTAAAGGATACAGTACTATACTGATTTTATAACCTGTTTTCTTGTTATTTGCTCTCATAACAGGTAAAAATCCTATTATATAACAGCTTACATTTCCGCTCAATAGAAAGGAAAATT
>JAODIE010000001.1:4448924-4465872 GCA_027575565.1 Diploeciton nevermanni
ATCAAACTAATTAAAACTTGATGCTACAAGGAACGTGAATGTAATAGAGAACCTGTAATAGTTTCAAAGTAAAAGTAAATAAACAAAAGCAGCAGAAACAAACAGCATGCGCAAATTACTCGAAATGAGTTAATGCTATTAACTTTGCAGAAATAAAGAAACTCGTTATGGATTTATAAATAAGCTGGGTATTACGTTAATGTACAATCCTCTAGTTGCAAAATAATGAAAGCATAAATAAATCTGCTAAAAGCTCCAGTGGAAACACAATGGGTGTTAAAATCATCGCAAAAATTGATAATGCTCAAAAACATGGAGATTCTCACATGCTTTGCTTCAAGTAGCTTAATGCTATGCTAATGCTTTCATCGAGAAGGCCAATTTCCGATGTGCATTGGACTTTGATAAGATTGAATTAATGTTAGCCGGAGATTTCTTGTTCGGAACTAAAGCATTTTCACGTTGGGTAGTTTATTATGGAAAATTGAATTTGAAATATAAAGTGGAAATTTATGTAGGTCACATTGCAATGGCAATCTTTAAATGTAACGGAATGGAAAATGCACGCAAAAATATTTCACAATAATAAATGGTGATGTTATTATATCAACTCAACTTCTATGAAAACATATAAAACTTGTACATAAATAGAGTATTTTACCAAAGAAATGTTGTGTTTATTGTCAACTAATTAGTTTGTCTTTGTAATTTAGTTTTTAGTTCAAATTCTTAAATAAAGAAGAAGTTAATTCTTGGGTAATTTACTCATAAATAATAAATTATTATTATTATGCCTGATTTAATATTGAACTAATATAAAAAATGTCTATTAGTAGTTTATTACTTTTTACTGCTTGACGAAAAAAATGATGTAATGAACGAAAAAGATAAATGTCAATCAATTCGTGTTTCATATTCCATGCGAATATCTTGCAATATTTGCAAATTGTTTTTTTTTTATCAAGACAATTCCTTTTTCTTATTTAAAAAAATCTGTTGAGACGTAAAAATATTGAATTGGAACACCAATTCTACTATTGAAAATGTCAAAATACATAAACAGTTGTTAACACAACGCAAAAAACATGATTTTGAAGATATCAACACTAGAACTGTTACATAACCGTAACGGGTGAAATTTCTTGTATTTTATTTTAATCGCAACTTTGGGTCATAAATTTGTATCCTTATCGTCAAACCTTTGTAAGTGGGTTTTCAATAGAAAGATGAATAAAGACAATTTTAGTTCGTATATATAATTCAGTAAATAGCCACTTTTTTATCGGAATCATTTCTTCTTGCGGCGAATGAACGTAATATGATGTAACATTTAAATTATACATTAGTGCAATCATCTTTTTTCTTTAGGTCTAAATATAACGTCGTTTCTTTTCCCTTTGCTCATGGTTACGCGTTGTTGATACACAAGAGTGCATATTAAATCAGGAAATAAAATCCATAGTTTTCTGGTAAATGAATTAGATAAACACTACGTAATTCTTCAATTTGTAATACAATGCTTTTAGAGAATAAAAATAAATAAGTAAGTCACTGGAAATATCAGTACAATATAAAATTGCAATTTCTCCCACTTTATTAAACGGAAATTCTTATTGCAAACTCTCGCGCTCTATGCGAATACCAAAATGTTCCTTCAAAACATGTTCTCTTATTGCATTCAAGCAATTTTTATTTCCTGAACTTTCACATATATTTTCCTAGAAAATATAATACATTGATAAAACAGCAATCAAATATGGAAACACAAAAATAAAAATCAAACAGTACTAATGTTAAATCTTATAACATAAAATGATTGCCTTTTAAATCCAATAATCTTTCTTTTGCAAGATATTCATGCTAGACTTTCCACATTTCTGTAGCCTATGAAGGATTTAACAAAATATGTGAGTATATCTTGCATATTTAAAATATTTTCGTACATTTCCTAAAATGTAACAACTTTCAATATTTCAGCAAGTTTTGGAACTTTCTCATTACCAATGCTAAGTTATTTATATCAAAAGATGACCAACATGGTATCAAATATCATTGAATGTAATTCTCCTTCTATGTGATGCTCGTCTTCACCGTGATAGAAGAAAAAGTTACCACGACGATAAAACCACAGATATATTGCATGTTTGGTACATGTTGCATGGAATGTGCTCATAAACATAACTCATGTTTTATCTAAGTTAATACGTGTAATATGTGTTCAATGGAGTGCAAATTTTGCTTTGAAGAATGTTGTTATTAAGTCTGGGTGAATCGAAAATTTTTATTAAAGTAATGGACTTTGAAAATTTACATTTGTACGCGACTGGGTGAAGATGTTAAATATTTCAGGATGATAAGTGTGTCTACAACTTCACCTGGTTGAAAAATATGTTGACTGTCGATTTACGTGTCCGAGGACTCAACTCTGGTTGAAAAACACTCAACCCGTTTCGATCAATGTGATTGGCTGCGAGACGGTTCCAAGTTGAATGTATACCTAGGTGGAAATCGTGCAAACACGAATGTTTTCAACCGTTGGTTAAGGTGTTTTCCTTTCGTGGCTATTGCGTTTTTTGTGTTTTTGAGATTGTATTGGAAAGGTAGTTGCTTCTGTAAATATTTGTTTAATTATAAAAATGATAAGAATCTTCAATTTTATTTTACTTAATTCTTCTTTGCTTTTCTTCTCTTTTTATGTCCATTTTTTTAAAATAATTTTTGATTAATTAATAATAAACCTGTTCTATTTATATTCTAGAATTATACTAATTAAGTATGCAAAGTTCTATTTTAATTTGTTTAAGGCTTGAGGAGTAAAAGAAGAAAATTCAAACTTTGTAAAAGTACGGATGTAAAATTTGGTTTTTAAAATTATATAAATAAGAAATTTCTCTACTCTGTTCGTTTACTATCCTGAAATTTCAAAGAAACATATACGTAAATAAACACAAACTTTGATTGTTTTAGATATTTGTTTAGTTGCATTTGCGTTGGTATTCAGTATTTTTCTTTTGTATGATATAAAGGAAAACAGTCTTCAAGGTGCAACGCAACTCCACAAACTTTACTCATTAAATTTGTTAGCCTACTTTCATTGTTTTTAAAACATACTGTTCTTTTTTTCGTTTATTTGTTTCCGATTTGTTTCCGACGAGACAGTCTGTCAACCGAATCATGATGAGACGTACGCGATCTTATAGTAACCTCCAAGTTTTCCTCAGGAACCGCGACACTAACGTGGTGTCACCGGAAGTGTGCCAAATTTATTTTCGCGCACCAACGTAGTGGTCCGGTACGCAAAGTGTTAATAAATCATAATTTTAGCAACTCAAAGAAAATTTACTGTAAACATTCATCGAAATATAGACATGCAAAACTATAAAACATTGTCATAATAAATTCGAAATAGCAACTGACGCAAACGCGTTGCATCATAAAAATTTCTAATCGTTGTAATGAATATTTATATGCGTTGGATATTAGCCTTAAATGTTTACCTTGATAAATATAGAATTTTCGTAAATATTTACACGCAAGCTTGTATCAAGTCTACATGCAAAGAGTTAACAAAAAGTACTGAATGAGAGTAACAAATTTAATCAAGACTATATTTAGTATCCTGCATTTGCTCAATTTGACAGTATTCTGTATTACCTTAGTTGTGGTTTACTTTTTTTTTTGAAGCGTACTGCAACCATTTTGAATATCGACACTGTATTAGCAGTTATTGTAATTGAGATCTGTAGGAACAATATTGAATATACATACAGCATACATACATATTGTTAATTAAATTCTATTTGAAGTATTGTGGAGTGTGGTTACAAAGTGTTTAAGATTCATTATGTTAATAAAACTTCACCATAACACATACTTTTAATCACTTGGTAAAGTCACTTGGTCAAGGATGATTAGTGGTAGGTAGGGCTTAAAAATTGCCTGGAAGTGTGACTAGGCGTGGGTTATTTAACTTATGTTTATAAATTTGGATATTGTATACAATCATAAATTACTCCCATATTAAATGCCTTCAACGTTTTACCATGTGACAAAAAGTAAGTGTTATAGTAAAGTTTCTTCTTATTTTCAAAATTACTTTATCATGAAGACAAAAGGCATCTCAAAATATATAATTATAGGAGAATTAATTTTGTTGTGAATATTCAGAGCATTATGCTTTTGATGGTTGTCCAGTTTAACAATGTTTAACTTTTAATTTTGTACTGCAAATATGTAATTTTGAACAAATTAGCTTAAAGAGAAGTTTAAGCTTTATACACTAACATTTATATTAAACTGTTTTATAAAGTCTTAATTAAAGTCAAGTGTTACGAAAGTAAAATGTGCCAATTAAAAGCTTTCATGATCGAGTATAGCGATAAAGTTTAGCTCAAACTTAGTAATCATCTTAAATAATAGATTTGTAGGTTTTAATCTACTCAAATGCGCAAAAACGATAAATAGCTAAAAAAAAAACTAAGTTTCAGTTTTCTAATTAAGACTAATTTAAGCTTTTCTTTCTCTCTCTCTATTCTTATCGATTCCTAGCGAAACATAGAGCATCGACAAATGCTCTCCAACGGACTTTGTGTCCGTTGGTACATGTTAGTACATTTGCCGTAGTTTCAGAAATCGGTGAATCGTAACCGTAGCCTGGCGCTGGGGCTGCCAGCTGTAGTGTCCAGGTCCACCTCGATGAGAAGACCATCGGCAGAAGTGTATTATTTCCTATGCACTGGTTTATAGGTTATACCGCCTATCCTCGGTCGCCAGAGCCTCTTTAGTCGTGATCAGGGTGCACCACGTGAAGGGGAGGTTGACTGTTGGGCACTACACTTACAGAAGCAAATATAGCACCCCTTGCACCCCATTTTAAGCTTTCAGTAAAGTGTTAATGTAAAAATAAAGTAAGAAATGTATTGATTGCAAAAAAAAAAGCAAATTTAAAACTACTATTTACTTTTGAGTATTTTGCAAATCAAACTTTCCATATTTATCTCCATTAATTGACAGTTTTCTTTAAAAGATAATCTGGAAAATCAAGCATGATTGACAGAAAGCCAACCGCGCTAACGATATTTCCAGCTCTGAATCTACTAATCCAGTTTGTTGATATTGGCAGAGTTTACTTTCCGTTCAACTCGACTAGAATGACATTATGTCAGCATTGTTTAATTTAAATTGACAGTCTACCATAAGAAATTAACTACACATGATTAGAATTTGCCTCAACAAACATTCTCAATTAGATTTGGCGGCACATGATGATTAAACTTTCCCCATCACAGGTGTAAAATAATCACTACATATTTGCAGGCGTATTGGATGCTGGAATTGCTTTCAATCTATAACACGACTCAGGGTATATTTATAAACGTGACAATATATCGCCCGCAATATCCCTGAAGTTGTTACAGCCCGGAAACTGTGTTTGCCATAAACATTCCGCTGATCTGCCTTGATTTATTTTAGTAGATTAGCTTAGCGGTTTAAGATTAATATCCACAGTTTATGATATGTCTGGGTAACAATATTATTACATAAAATGTATAAATGTACTGATAAAATAGTACAACAGTTTAATGAGGAATTCAAGGTAAATAAAAAATTAACTCTGAGTAAGGTTGAGTGTGGTTACGAAGTGTTTAAGATTCAATATACAGATAAAACTAAAGTATGACACTTCATTCAACCTTTCCAATTAACAAATCATATAAAAACAAACGAAACATTAAATAGGCTTTATACTGCAGAAAGCAACAAGTCGAAAAAAATTTAGAATATTTCAAGTAATTGAAAATAGTCTTTTCAGTAAAACATTCAAGCAATAAATATATGAGAGTATTGTTGAGTAACCACACTTAACAAAGTGTTCGAGTAAAATTTTATCAACATAAGAAAATAATTTGTATTAAAAAATCTAAGACTTTCAGGTCTAAAAAATAACAAAAAATAGGAAAATACAATAGGTGCAATGTTCAATTATACAAATTCAAAATGAAATCAGTCTATTTTAATTTATTCGAGTCTTGACTAGAGACCAATGTCCAGACAAACGTTTCTTATCATCTTTTTTCCTGTTACAATTGCGTGACTGTATTGCGTGACATTCAAGCAGGAAAATCAAAAATGTCACATAATTTCATTTTTTTTGTGCATAATACAGACAACGGGTCGACCAGCCAGAATTCCATTTCGACAATCATTTTTTCCTTATCAAGAATTGATTGAGTTTTTATTACTTTCAATAATTCAAAGTTTAGAAATTAATAAAAATACAATAACAAAACTCCTAAAACATTATATTTTCCCGAAATAAGTGTGACTCCAAACAAATATAGACATTTTTGAAAATTAGGTAATCAAAGTGACATTCATAAAAAGTACAATTGGATTGGTTTTATGTACAATAGTGTAGTTGAGGAAAACGCTGGGAAATTGTACGCACTTAAGGCGTCGCTGCGATCGGTGGAAAGCTCGAAGGAGTGAATTTCCCTCGGCAGTGCTGCGTGGTCTGCGGCTGAAACAACTCGCGTTCCAATCCGAGTGCATTTTACGCGCATTTGCAAAACAACGGATAAACTGGACTATACTGAATTAAACTTAGTTATTGAGTAGCAGTCAATAAAATCTAACTTATATTAAATGAGGTTGATGAAGTTTAGTTTAATTGTTTCTGAATGCAAGTAAGTTTTTAGTGGATAATTATTGCTTGATATTGTGTGTTATATTCAAAACGTGTTTGTCTTGCATTTAATGTACAAAATTTAATTAGCAAGGATTAAAAGATGCTGCAAATTGTAAGAACCTTGCTTAAAGTGGAGCTTCAAAAAGTGGAATTTGGTTTATAGACAAATGCAACTATAAATATTGATCCAGAATTTTAGGACTTAAAATTCTTTGTTTTTGTTTTACCAAAATTAATTTTATTTCTTATATTTTGATAGTGCATATTTCAATAACAATTAGCTGTTCTTAATTTGACCGTATGCTGTTGACATAAATTAGTTCCAAACTTTAGAAAAGATTAATTATCAACTGTAAATTGTAAACATTTTAATATTCTTTGGTCTAACTTGGTAAAAATCCGGTCTCATTAATTGCTACTAGCTATAATAGTTGATGTAATCTAATAAAAATATTCCTCGGCAATATTCTTACAGACTTACGTCCCGGAATTTGTCAACACTTTTAATTACACGTAATTAAACTGCACTTTGCTCACTGTTCCAGCGTCGCATTCTTTATTTTATTACTGACTGATACCTGATCCAAACAACAGATTCATTACCATTGCTACTTTCAGATATACCTTTGATCTAACGTGTACTTTGTATTTGCTGTAGTTTCCTATGATTGCAAACTAGGATCACATCTCAATATTTATCAAAATATAAAATAATAAATTTCAAACAGAACTACTTCACTGGACACTATCAACTTAGTTTAATGAAGGAAAGGCAATTATCACCTTGCAAATTAAATGTCCTTATTTGATCTGGATGCACATCTTATCATGCGATTGACCTAAGTGGCCTTTGAAATAAACTATATGTAATTACAGATGTGGTAAAGTCGATAGCACGCTAATATCAGCGTGCTTTAGAAATTTCAACCTAGTAATTATCTCTAGTTGGCAGTATTGGATAATTACCCAGTTAAGTTCCCAGTCGACGAAAATTGCATCATAAAGAGCTGTTTCTATAATATTGCCCTGATAGTTTACACTAAAAACGGAAATGTTAATTACCGCTAATATCAGGGTGTTTCAAGTTTGATGTTGATAGATATGTTTTGTTTTTGTGTGCCCGAGTTTACTAAATAGAAGTAACTAATTTACTGTAAAGAATTGAATTTTAAGCTGTTAGAATAAAAAAAAAGTTTGGGTTTGTGAGTAATTTAAATTTAGAAACTTCATTCATGCTTAGATATTGATTCAATTTAAGGACACTGAATTTAGAAATGATTTTATGAAATATTTAATTACAACAATGATAAACATTCATATATAAAAAAACCTAAAAATATTTTTATTCTATCTTTTATTTCTTCAAGATAGCAACAATAACAACAAAGGCTAGAAACTTGTTGCGCATTTAAACACAATATCCATTCATTTTTATCTTCCAATAATCAAATATCTTATTCTTCTCAAAATAACAAAATCAACAATCCCTAAACCAATACCCAACAAATGTCGCTGCATTCACCTGCATTATTGCCTCGAATGCTCGTAGACATTTATTGCTTACGCCTTGAACGACCTACAAGTCTCACGATTGTCTCATGCGTGAATCCCAACAAAAGAACTTTTTGTATATATTCGCTTAGCAACGTTCTGAACGACTTCTATTTAACATCCAATTCCGTTTTGAGTGGGTAGAATTGATCCCCAATGTCTTGTTATATGTAAGGGGTGAAGAGTCTTGTGAGTACAGAGAAACGACCTCTCTTTTTGGATTGTCTGGTCGTTTGTGTAAATAATAAATGACAAAAACTAAAAAAACAGTTTATTAAAATAGTATTTAATGAGTATACTTTCTTCTGGCGTATTAATTTGTTTTTCTGTGGCTTTGTATGAATAATTTATCAGTGAAATGTTGCGTTTTTCTTGAATGGCTAATGCATAATAAATTGCAGGAAAAACTGTATAAACCATGTGAATAAATCAGACCATGTGTAATAAATAATATATAATTTATTGATAATGCACCAAGCATTGCAAAAAGAGTAAGAGATATTTTATGTTAATTTCATTTTTAATACATAAATCTATAATTATAAATAAAACAATAAAAAAATGTTTTGTTTGAATAATAATAATAATGTTTAATGTGTATAAAATATTTGTTGTACAAATAGCAACAGATCTTAAAAAGTATTCAAAATAGTCTGATGATTTAATTGTAGATTTCAAATATATCTTAGATCAATGCAGCCGTTTATATTTAAGAAAAATAATATTTTGTACTAGGGAAATTTCTAATTTAATTGCTATAAATTATCATGTATTATATAAATGAATGTCGGCGTAAACGTTTTTTCTTC
Source organism: Diploeciton nevermanni (assembly GCA_027575565.1). Lineage (NCBI taxonomy): Eukaryota > Metazoa > Arthropoda > Insecta > Coleoptera > Staphylinidae > Diploeciton > Diploeciton nevermanni. Next base: position 4,457,973 of record JAODIE010000001.1, read on the forward strand.
TAACGTCTTATTTAGTTTCATTAGTTCCTTTCGCCTTTGTTTCTTCTCTTCAACTTTCAGTCTCTTTGTTTTTAATTTCTCTAGCAATTCTAATGAGTTAGTTGAAGATGAGCTCTGTTTAGTTACAACCTAAATTTAGCTTTGGTTTATAATAATAATAATAATAATAATAATAGATCAATCAAGTATGATGCGATATTTAGAATAAAATTAATTGATTTTACATAATCTAATTTAACAATAATTTAACGAACTAAGTAATGTTAATGTTTACGTTTATTCACAAAGCATTTGCGACATTTTGTTCCTAGGATAATGAGAAGGCAATACCCGTCTAGTGTAGCACAATAACAACAACACGACTAATTACAATCTCTTTAGGCTCCATTAAATAACAACCTAATGTCTAACTCCTAATTAATGACTTGAACTGTTGTTTCACCATAATTAAATTGTACTCACTTACACATTGTACATACAACATTGCTTTGTCAATATTTAAACGAATACTTGTTGCAAGTACGAGTGTTTACCAATGTTTTTAACTAACATGTAGACATTTTCTCTCAGCTGGCTATTTTCCTTTGAGAATTCACCGTATGTCCGACTGAGAAGATTGTTCAAACAGACTTTGTTTGATTTTGATTATCTTTGGAGTTTATTCAGTTAAAAATTGAACACAAATACCAGTTAATCTGTTTTTTTGTTTCTATTACATCACAGAAAAACTAATAATAAATTATTTTACAGTTTGCAATTTGTAAATGAATTAGATGAAAAAAACAGTTAACTAAATCATTCAAGTTTGAATATTAGAAATAAATGGAAAGTAAATTGAATAAACTAGCAATAAAAAATAAGAAAAATCATTAAATTCCTGTAGTAAAATCCTGAAATTCACATCTTTCTAGGTTTTTATCAAGAAAACTCATTAAATTTCCATTTCACACCGATTCATTTTCTTCTCTTATTGCCATTATCAACCTCTACCACTTTATCAACTAACGAAAGAATATAGAAAAAACTTTAAACTATCTAGATACACGCTGAAACCGTGAAAATTGCGACAAATTTTCAATCCCCTTTTTTTCCTTTAATTCTGGCAATGTCATATTTTACGGTGCATCCGTTATCAAATTACCCTGCTGGATTGCAGTCATAACACCACATCGATATAAAAATAAAACATGATGGATGGTGTAGATAGAACATACCTGAGAAGTGTGTGTAAAATATGAAGGAGTAATTTATTCACTTCTCACTCTCGTCGAAAAGTTACAAGTAGTGATAAAGTAAAATTAATGAGTGTGACGTGCTTAAGAAGCATGCTCATACACTCTTTCGCTTTTAGAAGAGTTAAATTTAGACAACGTGAAGGGAATAGTTAAATATGGTGTTTAAAATTGTGTATAAACAATAAAATGTAGCTTATTTTAAGGTTGAGCGGAGCAGGAAGCTTTCATTAGGGTTAAATAAACATCCGCTTGGTTTCACTTTCATTCTACTGAAGGTAGTTAAGTGCTTCATCTGTATTTAGTTAGTAAAGGATTGCAAGAAAACTACCAGTTTTGATGTTTTTCCTTGACTTAATTATATTCATTTCACTTTCCTACAGAAAATAAGTGTTCTAATTTAACATGAACAACTAATAAAATTAGAAAGATTAATCTTGGACCAAAAGAATTATTGTTATAACAAAAACAATTTAAAAGGAAAATATCAGATGCAAAAGGTTATTTACAATTTTCTTATTATTTTCCAAACAATTAAGCGTTTTTTCAGACATTTAGTCACAGTATGTATTGTTGATGATAGTGCAATTAATAACTTTTGATAGGTAGAATATTTAAGTTTAAATATAATAAAGTAAATGACAAATTGAAAACCCGCAAAGAGAAAAGTTTAACTTCATGTCTCTGATTTCATAATTCTAGTATACTGCATCAACTACCAGCGTTATTAGCAGTTGTATATATTATATTAAATATACCTCCAGCAGGATTTAAATACGTGCCCCGAATATGCACCTGGCTATCACTGCTACAGGGAGACAATTTTCCGACTGAGCCACAGACCGAGGCAGCTATCATTTCTACAGAATCCTTAATTGAATAATTTCCTTATTATTTAATCAAATTTCTAGAATATGTTCTTCTTTCGCATTTTATCTCACCTAAGTAATATATTTAAATATATTAATATATTCATCTTTATTCGCTTCCGAGATTACAGTTGGAAACTGAGTAATCAAAAAAATGTCACCATTGACTCCAAGCACGTTCAACAAACAACAGTACTGTAAAAGAAATTCTCAGAATTATATTTCTCGCTTTTGTTAATTGCATTACCTAAAGTCTTCCTTCACCGTAATGATGTACATTTATGCGGGTTCTTTCCTTAAAGACAGATCGTCGGCATAAGAAATGCAAAGTTTCACCGCCAACAATAAGATATAAAGAGGTGATATATTTTCACCCACAAGGAATCAATACTTTCTTTAAATAAAAGGTAATGGTTGTATTGGAAAGCCTCAGCTGTCACTTTAGACATTGCATTTCATACAAATAAGATGTGATTTCTCACAAAAAGAGACGGCTGAATATTTGAATTCAATGAATTATGAATAATAAGCCCGCAAATTTCTTATCAAAGCACTAGTTCTCATAACAAATTGAAATAATTTTCTATACGAATTAAAATTCGCACTGGTTTAATGACGTCTGGCGTATATTTTAACGGCAAAATATTAATTCATTTACATAAGGCCAATGGAAAAATGGTTCTGCAAAGTCACATATTGACTGTTTGTGGTCACGTTGCAGAGGAATCAATAAAACTTAGTGCATGCAAAGTTTATATTGTTTTTTATGCGCACAGGAATAATTGCTAACTAGAATTAGCATTCAAATTCAAACATTCCTAGCAATTACAAACATTGAGATCTTTTCAATCTATACAGAGAGGCAATTTTCAATTGGTGCCATATTGCAAGATTTAGCATGTGTGAAATGTTCAATTTGTTTATGAATAATAATCTTGTGTATATGCGATTATATTATATATACAAAATATGTTATTATTAATAAAGTGATATAAAGTAAATACAAAGTTAAACAATATGACCAATATGATTTGTTATTAATTAGTATTTTAGGTTGAGCGAAAACTGAATAAGGAAAACAATTCATTTGAATTTAACTGAAGTAATATTATACTTACATATGTAATATAATCTTAGGTGAAATTAAGATGAATTCGCCAAAACAGCAATTGACTTGCGTATGGAGCCTTAAATCAGTTTACCAAATTGTGGTAAAACACATTTCTACATATAACAAACTAATAAGTGGGTATAAAAAATCCTAACAAAGACCAAATAAATCTGTTATCTTCATCTTAAATAAACCTTCTTCTTCATACTACACTTTTCAAACACTTCCAAATTTTATTTACTTTCAATGTCGTGAAAACGTAGCAAGTTTGTTCTACTTTGTGCACGTGCAGTTGCAATAAATCTCGCTTTGCTTTTCAAGACTTTCCAAGCAAATCCAAGAGTTTGCAGATATTTTATTCATGTGCAATAAAAAAAAAGCATTTCTGAATTGCAGATGATTTTAAACAGATAATTCAACAGTGAAGACAAACAATGTAATGTTAATTAAATAATGTAATTGAGTAGAATGTAAAAGATAAAGTTGTTTTGGCATTGATCCCATTTTTAGCACTTTAAGTTGTTGTTTGTTCAATCGATATATATGACTACTTTTAGATTAATATTAAGATTAACCAATAGATTTCTATCTAATATTTCAAGTAATCAAGTTTAATGTTGGACTTTGGATTATTAAATCCAAAACTTAATAAGATTAAGCCATCTCGTGTAATTATTTTGTTTATTTGATTATGCACAATATTTCTTTCATTCTTATCGAATAGATAAATCAATTGCGTTGGTGTTGTAATACTAAATTACATATATATTATTTATATAAACAGTTATTATTTTAGAACTAATTCTCGAAGATAACTCTTCTTACTGTATCTTTTTTACAGATTTTACCAACTTGTAACATTATTCCAAACATCTTCTCACCATTTCTTAAAATCATATTTGTTGTTTAAATTAATTAAAAATACCCTTAGACACATATATTACTAATAAAATACTCAACGTTGTGCTTTGCAGAAAAATTAGAAAACCACCAGACCAAATTAAATGCCACCTGCAAGATATATTACAAACAGTTGGAACTCTTGGAATTGTTGTTAAATTTATAGCAAGAAAGGAAAAGACATAAATAAGAACAACCTAAAAAAATTTACATTGACATAAGGTATAATATTGTCGATACCGTATTTTTACAGCTTTTACCCATGTAGTTTGCGACAATTATGATGTTGATTGCTCTGCCTATCACGTTTTAGCAAATGTTGATAAACTTGATCTAGTTTTATGCTTCCTGTAACAAGTTGTCGTATATAGATATGACGTGTGATTCATAGCTGAACTGAAAATCAATAATACAGTTCGTTGATTTATGTTGAAAAGAATTTATGGAGGAGAAATGCCAGGATTAACATGCTTCTATTCTGCTTCGTATCCAGTTTCATGTTAAACTATCCGTAAAGTTTGTCTTCCACACCTGACTATCTTGAGCTGCATTAATCCGGCTGTAATTGCTAATTTAATTTATACCAAATTTGTATTCGTGCCACGTTGCTGTTGACGCAATGGTGTTGTGGAGCATTTGCATATTTGTAGTCCCGATTGGTGAGCGCTAGATTGTGTGCTTACGATGCTCAGATGGAGGAGAAAGCTTTTATTTGCATTAGCAGCCCTTCATTCCCATTCTTGCAGATTTATTTGAATTCTCTCTCGCAAATGTTTGGCATTTATTAAGATAATTCTGAGTAGCAAATGTTGAGAAATGCAAGTAGTGTAAATGTCAAATTGTAATTTTTTGCAATATGCAATTACGGTACTTCAGTACAACATCGAATTAAATACAAATTAAAAGTAAATAAAATTAATTGTGTATGAATCCCGTCTGACTCTAGTAGTGACAGCGAGGTGCATATTCTGGGCACATGTGTTCAAATCCTGCTGGGAGTATATTTATTACAAAATATAGTTAAGTTAAGTACGGTGTCGGTATCCGGCATGGTTGCAGTTCGCTCCAAAAATAACAAAATAACAAATGTGAATGAACCTCAAAATTGTTTTTGTAACTCTAAATAAATTTGTACTCAATTTAAGCCAAAAACCAAGCAATCTTTACCGCAAAAATTTATAAGGCGTACACAACAAACACTCTCAAATTACAAGATATTAATTGTATTCTTCATTAAATCATCTTTGTAAATATCTAATAGGTATTATTAAATTAAAACTCTAAGAAAGCAAAATAAAATTTCTTCTAACCGACATATTTGAACGAGACTTGAAGAATAATAGATTTATTGCTGGTCAAGTCTGAAAATTAGCAACATCGTGCGGGGCTTCAGCACCTGGTAACGTAGTTCGAACAATCTGTACGCCATTTTATGAACGACTATGCTTTTTTGTTGCTTCTCCAAGCACGTGGAACATTTGGCCTGCTCCAGTGTCATAATTCACTTAATAAAAACGGCGAACATTTCAATTGTGAGGTATGAATTATGAAACCAACTTGAGGTGGCTTATGAAAAATGCAAGAAGTTCTAGAGCGTTGTGGAATTAGAAAGTAGTAAGCTAGCAAAAATGTAATTGGCACATGTTGGCATAAACCATGCGTGTGATATGATTACGTTGTTAAACATACTTTGAAACAGAATATATTGACGACATTGTTAATTTGTCAAAGTATTCAAGAGTTGACCGTTGACTTTGCAATTTTAACAAATTAAATTCAGTTTTTGCTTTCTTTTCTCGTAAATTCCATTAGCACATTCTTAAATAATTAACAATGTATTTTTCATCTTAATTAAAATTGTTTTACTTACACATAATTCCACAACTTATTATCTTAGCAACATCAACTTTCTAAGTTGAGATGTGATACAATTTTGTAATACTCGAGTGAGCAACTAACTTTCCGTCTGGGTGTCGCAAACGTCACAAATATATCAAATGGCACGAAGCAAATCAAGAAAAACCCGCAAGAACTGCAAACTTGGTCATCAAACAACTATATTATTTACTGTTGACATAATGATGTTTGCCAGGATTTATTTCCCTGGCAACTACTGGATATCTAATATGATTAGAATAATAAAAGATTAGAAGATTGTAAATTGAAGACTTTTCTTGTATACAGCATTTTTAATAAACTGGATGTCTTCGTTCATGTTATCATTAAACTTGATTATACTTGTAAGGAAGTTTTATGTTTTGTTAATATTGTGAAAGTTGTTTATACGTGGTAGATTTTATGTGGACTTTGTGGAAAAGTACAAATGAAGTAGCTAGTTCTTTTTCTCATGACACCTTTTACATTGTTGAAAAGTTTCACAATTTTCTTGTTGCTTCCAACTTTTTCTATACAACTACTGGTAGCAAGAAGAAAGTTTTATTCTTGTTGTTACTTAATCAATCAATTTTTTACTGTAAATTATTTCATACAAGCAAAAATTCACTTTTTGTTTTTATAAATATAATTTCATGTTGAACACTTCCTAAAATATTGATATAATCATACATTTCGTTGTTTATAAAATATGATTTTATTTGATTGGCGTTTTAGATTATTTTAATCACCTCTCAATATCTGCACATATAAATTCAAACATTGAGAATTGACATACAATCAAATTGCAAACCTACCCGAACGTTGGATGCCACATCGCCTTGCAATCATTTATCAACAAATCCAGCAAGCAATTCTGACATTGTGTATCTTCCTGGCAGGTGCGGCTGATATTATTCTGGCTTTTGTGGAAGACAACAAGATGAATAATTGCAATGTGATATCTCTGTCAGAAATGTAAGAATAAATCATTTAGGCGAATCAGCACAAGCTGACTCTCTAGAGATTTGAACTATTATATGAAGCAAAATTTAGAAAATATTATTTTTGAAAGCAAATTTATTAATATGTCCTTGACTATAATAGTTTGGAAACGCTTTAAAGTGGAAGGAAACTATTCTGGTTTGATACACTAGTCATCTAACAAATTGAAATTTTTAAAGTTTTTTCTACTTATGAATGAGACATTAAATTCTATATCGAGTAAGTTAATAAATTATTTTGCCAATTTCCCAGCAATTTATAATATATTATTATCCTCAATTGTTGTTGGTGATACATGTTTCAAATTCTTTCTTTGATTGCAACATTATTTCATTCTTGTGAATGGAATAAATGTAATAATCGTACGGTCGTCTGTGACTTTATTCACGTTGATCGCATTTCCAGACGAAGTAATTGCACGATTAGAGGTTGATAGAAAAAAAATTAAGTCTTAATTCAAAAGAGACTGGAATACTTCACGAAGAGTCATCATAAAATGCAAATAATTTGAAATTGCACTACATTGTTACATTGATATTTGTCACTATTATTATATTACTTGGGCATTTATTAGCAGCAGCGTCATTCATGATGAGATGAAGCAGCGATTATATCCGTCGTAATATAATTTACTCGAGATAAATTAGTCGCTCAGTAGAGACTGGAAAATGGTAATTAAAACACAGTTTATAATCTAAATTTAAACAAGTCAGAATAATTTAATTATAGAACTCAATTAATTATTGCTTTAATATATTTACCTACTTTTGAATATATCTCCAAATTCATATATATTCAAATTGATGAAAATGAAAATTGAATTCATTCATAAATTATTAACTTTAATGTGGTACTGAAGAAGGCAACAGGCCGAAAAAGTGGAATCTTATCAACATAATTACATTTTCAAT
>JAODIE010000001.1:4474165-4600920 GCA_027575565.1 Diploeciton nevermanni
CAAACAAGTAGGACTTGATGGAAACAGGATGAAAGCGAATATATGCTAATAACATCTGATGAAAAGACACTACGAAAATTAGATTGTGTTTATGCGACAGTTAATTTGAATGATGGATATTGTTAGAGACATAATAAGAAGTTATGCTTAGAGAAGAATCTAACAGGAACATAAAAGCTAAGACATGTTTCCTTGACACATTTGTCATACCATTATTTTCAATGTTAGTTACCAAAGTTGAGAATTTAAAATAGAGTTTACCCTAAGTGTGACTAATTCATCGGTTATTTTGTTCCAGGCAACCTTCTTGTGATCCTGGTGGTGACACTTAGTCGACGCTTGCGCTCCATTACAAACTTCTTCCTGGCCAATTTGGCCGTGGCAGACTTTTGTGTCGGCATCTTCTGCGTCTACCAAAATCTTCTTATCTATTTGACTAGCAAGTAAGTGGGACATTAAATACAGTTGAACTTTGTTGGGGATGTTTAATGTTGATGCAACTGATTGAAGATTCCTGAGTACGCTGAAGTAAAATTAAGAAATGTGTATTGATTTTATATTAAAAATAGAATTCTGTGCATTTCAATGACATTACTTTTTGTTTTTTATATCAAATATTCAGAGGTAATTGTATATATTAATTTGGAATAAAAGATTATTGTTTTGTTGCTATTTTAATGTCATAACAGTATAAATAATTTATTAACGTTCATAACTTTGACAATAGCAGGCAAAAACTAAGCTCAAGAATTCATTAATATTATAAATGTCTTCTGACTGTAACAGTGACAGCGAGGTGTATATTCTGGAGATATAGGGTTAAATTCTGCTAAGGGTATGATCAATATAATAATATAAACTCTCAGGGAATTTAGTCCTAATAACTGCAACCGATATAATGGAATCAAGGTTAAATACGGTGTCGGTATTCGACATGGTTGCAGTAATAACAAAAGATATAATCTGAATTGTTATTGCTGTAGTGAAATATCAAATTGCTAAAATTAGTTTGTAAAAGTGTAAGTAGTGCAATACTTTAGCACTGAAATATATGACAGTTGTTTGTAAACAATTCAGACATGCTTGCTCGACCACAATTTAGCCAAACGCAGGTAGCATTTCTAGCTGACTTCTGTACAATTAGCGCTAAAACGGCAACAGCCTAGACTGGAATGAAAACACCGAATTTTTTTTTATATTTAGACAACTTGGTTTTGAAATTAAGTGCAAATGTTTTATTTTTGTAGCAGTATTATACCGTTTTCTCCTCGCTTTTAAATTCCATTAAAATTATAACAACTACTCAATTGAAGTTTGTAATTAGAAAAATCTAACTAAATCTTCCAAACGAAACGTGATGACTACATAATGAGATTGCGGAGAACATAATAGACCCGGGACTTTGCTTCAGAAGAGAATACTTGCCTACAAATTCATTGAATTTTGTTGAAGTACATGTGTTATTAATTTCCCTTTATGTATAAAGTAGATAGGATTTAGTTGCCTCAAATGAAAAATATTGAGTAAACTAATTATCCTCTATATTTCACATAAATTAATTTTTTTCTATTCACAATTAGTTTTTTTGTGTAATATTGTATGAACGTATGCTATACATTTGCAAACAACTTTTTGTGCATTATACTTTCTAACAAGCAAAGAAAAGCTTTTTAATTAAAAGTACTTATTAGTTGCTTTAACTACTCTAAAATTTCCCAATCAAATGTTAATATAAACTGCGACTAAGACCAAACTGTTTGTTAAACTTGAAACTAGAAATATTCATTGTTTCGCACTTTGCACAGTTTAGGCATAAAAACATCCAGAAAACTTTTCCGACAGTAACAAGCATTCCTTTCACAAAAGTTGACTAAACCGGAAAAAGTTTTAAAATTCCGATACCATTGTGTCGTAAATACTCACTATAAAATATGGTGTCACCAGTCTTGTTTAAATATATTTTCAGCTTCTGGCCGTTTGGTTTTTGTTGCCGTGTTTGTGATTTAAGAAAATTGAGTTTTTTAAGAAGCAATAAGGAGCAATAATAACTCACTGACTACGCCGTCAAAGAGATTAAGTACCCTGAACCGATATCACCAGTACTACCAAACACAAACTAACTCAAAGCACATAAAGAATAATTAATGCTGAAAGGTTTTTAATGCGATAATATGGCTGGCACCCATTGATTAAGTGTTGGAAAAAAGACAAACTGTAAATGTACAATTTATCATCACTTCTGATATTAAAACAAAAGACAGCATAGAAAATATGGAAATAAGTGCATACTTTAGAAGAAAATTACAGCATAAATCAATATATTTTAATTATTTATATCTCCATTCATGTGGAAATACATTGAGGTAATGAACATCCATTGTTCTTTCGCTCATTTTCTATTCAAACAATTAATCATTTGTGATTAAGGTGTTTTTACTAATTGCAGCTGGATATTGGGTGACTATCTATGCAAAATGTATCACTTCGTCACATCCCTCAGCTACACTGCAAGTATTTTTATCTTGGTTGTCATCTGCACAGAAAGATACTTTGCGATCATCTATCCCATCACATGCAAACAAATTTTAACGCCGAGGAGATTAAGGGTAAGTCATATTAAATGCGTTATTTCCATGCGGACATAAACATAATTAATTAACTTTGAGAAATTTCAGTGTGTTTGGAAAATTTGATTTATTCATTTCAGAGACACGAGTGTAATTTAGTTTGTAGTAATTTTCATTGATAGGTCTATAAAAATATAACCAAAATAGATGGCATATATTTATTTTTTTGTCATGGTGTTTATTGTGGAAGAGAGAAGAAAAATTATATGAAGTTTAATTTGGTGAAGTGATATTAATATCAAATTATGAATATATTTTAGCGGTATTTACTACATTTATGAGTTGCTAGGCAAATATTTTGTTAACTATTAATATGTTGGAAAATTGCACTATAACACTTACTTTTTCTTTTTTGATAATAACGTTTTCGGCAAGTGTTCTAGTGTAGTTTTATAAACATAATGAATCTTAAACACTTCGTAACCACACTTAACTATTAATATATGTGATGACAAAATATCGACTAATTTTTACCTAAAATGTTCTAGCTTCTAATATATTTCATAATAGTTATTGCGAAAAAATAAATAAATAAGAACTAGAAGATTCTAAGTAAGACTAGAAGAAGAAATAAGTATAAGATTAAACGAACTTAAATAAGCTAAATATAAATTATTACAGAAAGCAATCTTCGTTCTGACGTTTCGATAAGATTATAATCAATATCGGTTCTCTAAAAAACGTATTTAGGGAATGTTAAAACCAGTAATTCATTCGTTATTGCTTCATTTCATAGCCTTTTTTTTTTATTCACTAACAATTTTTCAATCTTTTTTTTTACATCTAGCGTTTGCTCAACTTCGTCCCCATTTCTTTATCAGATTTTTTCGACATTAACTTTTTATCTGTTCAACGCCTCTTAAATCATTGAAATCTTCCAAAGACGTGAATCCCGCTGAATAAACAGCTAAAATAAATTCCCATTTGTTCACTGCATGTATAAAATGTTGAAATGGGATGGTAATGTGAACATTAATTGACAAGCAATAAAACCCAAGTGAGAAAATGAATAAAAGAACTTGTGTATTTTCTTGACGCGAGAATTTTCGTTGTTAATCTTCTAAATGCGCATATACGCAATGCAATGAAGAAAAGAATTTAATAATATACAAAAATTTCAAAACAAGCAACACTTGACTTCCTTGAACATTACTTGCCCAATATTTTGTTCAAATGTTCTAAATGACATTTTTATTTATTTGTTTAATAATTTCGTCGAAAAGAACGTTCTTATAAGGTAACGTGTTAAAAAATTTCTTCTGCTGCTGGGAAGTATCTGATAAAAGACTAGGTTTGGTCAAATAAATAACAAGCTTGAACTTTTTATAGCTTTAAATGTGTAAATAAACGTGCATTCTCATTGTCTGTTGGGTCACTATCGATTTTTTGCTCATCTCTCTAGCTAGAAGCAAAAGTCTAGTGATTACACTGTGGAACAGCAAATTTCCGTTTGAGATGGCATTAACGACATTCGATTAACATCTAAAAACAATGGTCATCTCAAAATTTTCGAGCAATTGATGGTTTTTTTTATTTCAATTTTACTGTTTGACTACATTTCGGTTTCAATTTCATATATTGTCTCAAAACTTCTGTATTTATTAACAATCAATAACAATTCATAAATAAATTCTGAAGAAATATGTAAACATATATGTAATTTGTTGATCTTTGAGGATTCCAAAGTTATAAGTTATCAAAGTAAATTTTTGTGAAAAAGTGCAGATGCTGATACGAAGGCATATTCAAAACAAATATACATTTGGAATAAAATAAAAGTATAGTCACTCGATTAAATATCAGTTACCCAATACGACACAACTATTCCAATTTTCTTGTCGCATTTAGTTATTGAGATAGAATTTTTTTTAGTCGAAGAATTTTAAACTTAATTTTTACTCATTCACGTGACTAACTTCCTAACTAATTCCTAACATCTGAAGAATTCTAAAGAAAACTAGTACCAGTTACGTTCACCACAATGTAACACGTTTAATTCTCCGAATTTAACGAATTGTTTGTTTCTAGTTGGTAATTCTTGTTGTGTGGATCCTGAGCGCCGTATATAGCGTCCCCAAATTCGCCCTAGTCAACACAGTGAGCAACGAGATCGACGGTAAAATAGAGATTTTCTGCGCCCCTAATCGCAGCATGTACAATTCGGAGCTATTCGACATGATTAATTTCATCCTTCTCTACGTTATTCCTCTCGCGATCATGACGGTAACTACCTCACAGTGTTTGACCCTAAAAAAGGCTGCAAAAAATAGAGACAAATAAAAATGCTCTTGAAACAAATGTATTTTCAATTAACTCTGCATTGTTAGCCCTTTTTTCGTCTACTTGTTATAAGATCCTAAATCATAAGCTTATTAATGCGTAAGCATTTGTGCATAATTTTTTCCTTGCATTCATTACCTGGCTGTTTATTTGTTCATTTTTCCAGTTGCTGTACACGCGAATCGCCGTTGGATTGTGGACTAGTTCGAGACAGCTTGAAAAACAGATGAATGCAAACAGTGGCGAATCGAATGGTGCTCGGCAATCGAGTAGATACAAAAATCATTGTGAAGTGAAGGTAGATATCGACTGTTTTGTTTGTAATACATCAGATAGAAAAAACTTGGATTATCATTATTGTTTTATATTTGGGTTTGTTTTTTTTTCCATGTGCGAAGCTAAGATGAATTGCATTTTTTGCTATAAAACCTTGTCAATGCCTGAACAAATTCGATGAACCGACGAAGGCTTTAGATAAAAATTTTTGAATGAATTCTCATTTATTTACCCGCAATATCTCTCTTGATGTTAAAGTTTACAGTTTTTTTTTCGCACAGTCAGTTGTTTTACGCAAAAGCGATCAAGCATGCAATTTCGGTTACTGGGCATTTATGCGTGAAATGTAGAAGAAAGCATCATGAAAGCAGGGACGATCTACAGAGGAAATTAATTTTCCTTTTTGATGCTACGCATGCTTTTCTTTAACAACTACGACGGTTTCTCTGTATTGCTTTAGAAACAATCATCCATTATATGGTCGTTTTCTTCATTAAATACGAATTGCGTTAAATTCAGTCTGCTGCATAACAAATTGCAAATACTCGACTCGTATTAGGAATATTGATGTTATGATTTATGAGAAAACCTATTTGAGCCTGCAGTGATTTCTAATCTTTCCATATTGAAATTATTTCAGATCACAGCGGCGGATGCAAAAGCACTGCAGAATCCACTCTTGGCCAATCCTAATTCCAGCCAGAACGTCCTGCGGGCACGCCGCGGCGTCATCCGTATGCTAATCATTGTGGTCCTGACATTCGCCTTGTGCAACCTTCCTTTTCATGCACGTAAGATGTGGCAGTATTGGTCTTCCGGATATCGCGGCGACACTACCTTCTCCATGCTACTCACGCCGCTGACCTTCCTGCTAACATACTTCAACTCGGGTGTGAATCCATTGCTATATGCGTTTTTATCGCAAAACTTCAGAAGGTAGGGTAAAAAAGGCTTTTTTGCCTCCCATTGTGAAACCTGACTATTTTATCAATCCTCAACACCTAATAACTTCTAACTTATTAATGTTCTAGAGGGATGCGGGAAATACTAATGTGCTCATATCGAGGAAATCGTCGACAGCCAAGTCATCGTGCCCAACACCTCATCGGCTTTAATGGTGGCATTCAGAGACATGCTTCCACACGCTCTACGATTAAAAATAATGTCACCACGGTGACAATCATCAACAATGAGCACAGTTCTGATTATTCACATGAACTTTGAGGGTGCGCTCCGTGTCTGTACTGTTCACGGTATGGATAAATCCAATAAACCATCTGACTTATGCCACTTACACCAATTTCAGCTAATTCAGGTCATTTCATTCAACACAGATGCTCTTGCAACACTTCTGCGTTTGTTTCATTTATATATGCATGAGTTTTTACGGTTCACAGGGTAAACGTTAATGGACTTGAAAGACAACGAATGAAATACATATAGGTGTAACTCTTCATGTCCATGTATTTATTTCATATATATTGTATGTTGGGAACTAAGAATGTTAATAATCATGTTGGGCTATACTTAAACAGTACTAATTATAAAGTGTCATTGTAAATATTCCCTTCTGATATTCACATTTATGTTATATTTTTATACCAAATAATATGTCAACGTTATGTCGGTGTAAAGAGTCTGAACAGGTTCCAAACCTATATAATCTAAATCAATTTATTGTAATATATAAGTTATTATGACTTCCGCATTTTGAATACGAAATAAATGTGATATGTTACATTAACGAACTAAAATGATAAACTTTCAAGAAAAAATTCTTAGGATGTAGAAACTAACTTCAAAGTAAAAAACAAACAGAACTTCATAAGAATCGCAAACTACTCAAATTTGTAAGGGTCAAGATTTAACTTTACTACCTCAGCACTTCCATCACTCTAAAATCAAACAAACAAGTAAACACGGCAAATTCATCTCCTACTTGTTGTAGTTTTATTAATCATTACTTACCTTAGTTATAATTGTCATTACTTCAGATGCAGCAGCAGCAACTTTTGACTTATGAGTTACCATCAACGTTTGCACTCCATCTTCTTGGTGCCTCGAAAGAAAACGTGCAAAGCGTTCCAAGTTATTTGAATCCAATCGCGCATCTACTTCGTCCAACAAATAAATAGGTGACGGTTTAAACTGCTTGAGGGCATAATACAATGCCAACCCTGCCATACTCTTCTCCCCGCTTGACAAGTTGGAAATCCTATTGAATGGTTTCTGTGGCACAGCACACATGTACGACATGCCAGCTATATATGGCAGTTGAGGATTTATAGGAAATATTTGCGCACATCCCGCATTGGAATTAGTCATTTCTTTATAAGTCCGATCGACCGAGCCTGTAAGAAATTCTAAGCAGGTATTAAGACATTGAGTGCGTTCGAGGTGTAAGCGTTCCACATTTCTGCGCAGTTCAATTTCCACTTCTGCAGCTCCTTTATATTGCTGCGCAGCTTCCAAATAATCAACGTGAAGATCATGTAAGTCTTCTTCTGCAGCTGCAGGTACAGGTCCCATAGCTTCTATTTCTTCTTTCGTATCGTTAATTTTGTTCCTTAGTCTCCGCATAATACTTTGGTATGATTGTTCTGATAATTTACGGCGTAATGCCAAGGGCAGTTCGGAATAGTCAAAATCATCGTTAGAATTTCCCTCATCACTGGATTCTATAGGCAAGATAATATGATTGCGCTAAAATAAATAAATGGTTTATATAGAGTTCAAGTAATTATTATATTATCACACTTACATAACACTGTTTGACGTGATTTTCACGATTCTTGGAGAGTTGTTCAATCTTCATTCGAATGCCTTTTGCTGATTCGTTTGCCTCATATACAGCTTCTTCTATCTCCCCAATTTGACGATCTAAGTCAAGCTTTTCTTGACAAACATTCACTTTTATATTTTCATATAAAGTATGTAGATTTTGCATTTTCTTTAGATTTGCTGAATGTTGCATCTCAAGTTGTTCCAGTGCGCGACAAATACTAGTTCTTTCTTTAAGTGTTCGATCCATGTTCTCACCATGTGCTTTCAGCAAAATCCTACCTATAAAATTAATTATTATATATTCAACGTTTAAATTGTTGTAACTATTAAATTCAATATTCTTACGTTGTTCTATTTCGGTTTGGTTTGTTTTAATCAAGTGCTGGCAGTGCTCGAGAAGGTTGTGCTTAGTTTCTAAATCTTTTATAATCTTTTCTCTATAGTTAAGAAAAATGCAATTTTCTAACAAACGAATATTTTCAAAACCATGTTGCGCACAAAAATCAGCGAAAACTGCATCTTCTATTTGATTGCAATCGATTGGAACTTCTTCAGTAGGTTTATTCAATTCATATTGCAGATTT
Organism: Diploeciton nevermanni; assembly: GCA_027575565.1. NCBI lineage: Eukaryota > Metazoa > Arthropoda > Insecta > Coleoptera > Staphylinidae > Diploeciton > Diploeciton nevermanni. The sequence goes on from JAODIE010000001.1 coordinate 4,482,717, forward strand.
TTTAACTATAATACAAGTTAATATATAATACACAACATCAAGAAAAGAAGAAAAGAAACTATACCTCGTTTTCTATGCTTTGTACTTGTTTTTGAACCTTAGAGTATTTATTCTTGGTGTTTTTTAATAGAAGCTTAAATTCAGAAACATGCGATTTGATCCTTGTACGTTTCTCAATATTTGACATATTAATCATTGTTTCCATAAATTCTTCGACTTGGTCAGTAATTCTACTTTTAAATGAATCAATATCTACTTCCACCTGGCAACATATAAACACATTGAACATCAAATATGCTCAAAATAATCTTTGCTTACCATATCCCTAATAAGGTCATCCAAGCTAATATTTAGCAATTTCTTTATTTTACGATTAAAAATAATACTATTGTCCCTATTGTATTTCCTTCCAACTTCAGTAATAGTCTAAAATAAGTACACAATATAATAACTGTTATACGAGTAAATTATATATTAGATGTAACTTACATTTGCCGTTACACCCATTTCATTCAATACACTTCGAGCGCGTTGAGATGTTGCGACAACAATCGCATCTTCCTCACAATCAATTACTAATTGTGTAGCATCCATTCTTGCGAGAATATTTGAAACCAATTCGGAATCTTCTATATTAGAATTAATTGCTGATACTTGCACAAACCGATTTGGAATGACCATAAAGCGTATAGGCCTTGGAATAGATAAACAATTTCCAGCGCGATTGGCTGTATGAAGACTGTCAACAACAATCGCGCTAAGATATCTTGAAAGCGTTGCGAAAATAACCCACTGATAACGTTGTTTCCCTGGTTTTGCGCAGAGTAAACTTCTTAACTGCCCAACCTAATTGATAAAGAAAAAAAAAAAGAATAGATAAAATTAAGCAAATAACAAATTAGTAACTTACAACACCGTCATACTGTTGTGATATTTGAACTAAATCCGAATTTGCGTTTGAATGATAAGTTGCATTTTCAATTTTATATAAATTTGACTCCAACGCGAGTAAATTGTCAGCAATCATTGCAAAATTACTACCAATTTGAGAAAATTGAGGAATCAAGTATTGTTCTTCACTGCTGGAGCTGGTCGCAATTCCACTAATACTTTCGAATTGTTGGTATTCAAATTCGTAATCATCACATCGGTCACGAAAGAACTCTGCGTATTTCTGACTTTTGAGTAATGCCCGTTGCTGTTTATTATAACGAATTGTATTTAGTTTCTTTAGTAGATCAGACTCTACATCAACTTCAGATGATAATTCCGCGATACGATTTGCTGCAATCCCTTTAAGGTGTGAGTATTCAGTAATAACTTCTGGATCTATATCAACATAATTTTCAAGTTCATTTTGTAGCCTAAATCTAGCTTCATCGTGCTCCTGCATCTTTTGATTTAAGCGCACAATTTCAGCTTCACTTTTCTCTTGAAATGTATTTAATTTCGTAATGTCTGTAGATACGTTCTTCTCAACTTTGAAGGCAGCTTGAAGTTTTTGATTCAATTCATCGGTTTTTGCAGTAGCTAACTCTTGTTCTTGATTCTTAAAATACATTAAACATTGCACATGTAGCTAATAAATTATGAAGTTAAATGTCTTACGCATTTTGCAATATTAGAAGCTGTTTGAATAATTAAATCGTTATTAACTGAGATTCTTTTCTTTTTAAGTTCTGCACAATTATGTTGCAGTGATCTAATTGAATCTAATATGTGGTTTAACTCATCTTTACTGTCGGATATTTGTTGAGCTAATTGATACTCAATAAACAATGCCCAAGTTACTTTTTCGTTTTTCTGAAAGTAATAGAATTAGTATTACTTTTTTGTTAGTCAATATAAGTTTGCAAATATACTCACCATTCGTGATTTAAGATTATTAAGTGTTGCAAGACGCGCAACTTGTTTCTTGCCATGCCTTTCACACAATGCAAGACGCAATTTTGTATTATGACGTTTCATTAATAATTCTTGTGCTTCCTTGTGTTTTTTAACGAGGCTATCATAATCCTTTTTATATATAATTGAACCCGAGACTCTTTCTATGAGAGTAGACATCTCATTGTTAGACATAAGTGCAACATTTTGAATATTGCCTTGCTGAATGAAATAGTTCGGTAATGAGGTGTTAATTCCAATTAAAAGTAGATTTTGGCAATATTGACTTTGTGTAACTACCTGTTGTTATAAAAAACATAAGTTATTATTGATTGGTATTAGGATTTATGTTTTATGCGTAATTTTGACTTACAACTCCATTAATGTTAAAAGCATTGGTTCCATTTCGCGTTGTAGATCGTTCGTAGTACATTGGTTCGTTGTGTATTATAAGTTTCAGTTTGACTGAACAACTATTGTAAATAAAGTCCATTAAAGTACGCAAGCAGCAATAAATAAGCAAGTTTAGAAATAATCACCTGTTAGGAATTTCTTCTCCTAGATCTTCACGACGAATCAAATTAGCAAAACGATGAATACGTAAGATCGTCAATCGATTCTCGCCTAACACGTAAAGAAGAGCATCGACTAAATTTGATTTCCCTAGGCCATTCATACCAACAAGAGCAAATAGTGAAGAGTTTTCTAATTTGTCGATAATGAGATGACGATATGACTTGAAGTTGGTCAATTCGAGTCTTGAGACTTGAACTGAATCCATTGCAATGCTAAAATATGTTAGATATTACTGGAATATTAATAATGATTTCTTCGTTCATATCATTATATACTAAAACACTTACATATTTCTAGAACTACCCTAAGAATATTAACAATTGCACTGCGCTAACTGCACTACAATCGAACTGCACTGATTGAAGGAAAGGTTGCAACTGATTTGATTTGGCGCGATTTGGTGGTTTGTTTTAACGTGGTAGGCGGAGAGCAAGTCGAAAACCGTTACAAAGCCCTTAGCAACAGGAGAACCAGCAGAAAACTGCGCGAATGTGAAAGCAATGGAATCGAACAAAGGAGTCGAATAGAGTAGAATAGTGAGTTGAATGTTACACTGTTAGTGTAACTTCTAAATAATTATTTAGTAGATTAATTATAATTAATATTTGGAAACGTACCAAATAACTTCAACCAAGTAATCTTTAACAAGAAATAATGCAGGTGATGACTAAATACCAGTCTTTCTTTCACATGGAATTGATAACTGGTGATGAAAGCATGATGATAAAGCAAACAATTGAACATTTTAAATAATTCGGCTTCAAGCAATTTAACTTCTACTACTACTACTGATTTGAAGGCTGGTCCAGTCTTAATATCAAGCACAAGAGTTTGGTAATAAACATTTATCATCGCATTTCAATTTATTATCGCGTTGTTTATTTGGAAAACGCTTGCCAGATTTCTACAAGTACAATTGTACTAATAGGCTGGTATTAAAACGTTTTTAAGAAAACCGGAAAAACTAAGAAAGTTACAGCGATGATATTAACAATAACAATGTTGATATTAGTAATGGTATAATTACTTCGCCACTTTTGGATAATATTTGGCAGTTCATTTAATGCTTACAAATGATATTTTATTGGTATTTGAATGAGAGTATTGAAATTTGCAGCTTGAATGGTGTTAATATTGACATTTAAATTTAACACCCTCGTAAATTGCTCGCATCCAAATCCCAACTGCATGAGCCCCAGGATCGGGATAGCCAGTTATGGTTGTTTTAATTGCTGCGTCTTCCGCCGCGGAAACACCACTTTCAAATGCCTGAAGTATGGGCATTCCATCTAAAACCATTTTCTCCTGAATAGTGGCACCACATGCTGTCAACGGCGCCAACATATTTAGAGAGGAATCTTCATTTTGAGTGTAACTGTAAATGTCAATGCATCAGTTTAGTATTGATATGGAAGGTAAAAACAGTGCTCACGTCTTCAGGGCTATTATAGCATTTCGTAAACAATCTATCCATATAGTTTCATTAAATTCGTCTTCGTTAATGTCCCATTCTCCAAATGTATTTGCGCAGGACTCAAATATTATTGAATAAATGGCTCCCAATGAACCACTCACCCTGTCACATATCTTTGATAGCATCTTAAAGAATGAAAACATGTTTGAGGTATCAATTCCAGTATGCTTTCTCTGTAGACCCTTGAGAATAGTCTGTGCCACAAACTCCAATCTCATTCCTACGTCACCCGCACCGTTCTCAGCATCCATTATGTCCAACTGCTTACGACATGAAATTAACGCATCACATGCAAATTGCAGGACCAATAATAATATATTACTTTGTCTTTCCGTTAATGATGGGCCTTTGGGTGCTATTCGCGGATAACTTAAAACTTTAATTCGTGGCTGAATATGTGTCTGCAATTCCGCATCAACACCAAAATTGCGCATTTTCCAGGATGGTGCTTCAGTGGGATAATCCAAGTATTCTAACAATTGATCACTACTTTTAATAACAGTAACCGTAAACCCTTGCATATCAATTGCCGTCATAAATGTACCCACGAACACTCGTTTTATATCCACGTTTAGTGAAATAAACTTCTTCAATACTTCAGCCGTAAATATGTTTTCTTCTAATATTGAACAACACATATTATTGATCATGACAACAATTGCTGTGCCTGGATTAAAAACAATGTTTTTGCTGAGTTCATTTACTATGTTTTCTACGACATAATTAGCGTTAAGACATTTTAATTTATGGTTGCTATTTTGGTTGTTAGTGTTTATTTGACCTCCTAGTGTAGCTGAATTTTGTTCATTGCATGAACAGTTTGCCTCAACCACAAGGGAACAGGGTTTGAGTATTAGCAAAGCTGTAGACATTTCGTTTTGTAATTCACTTGTAAATTCAAATACTTCTCCCAAGCTTGCACCAAATCCATCTGCCATGGCACCTGCTACTTTGATAGTAATAATGGTGCCAGTTAGACCTTGACTCTGATCACTTTTCAGTGGTAAAGGTGGTTCTCCACAATCATCTGTGGTTAATAGACACTTTACTTTGATACCCTCAGTAATTGCCTTCTCCACAGCAAGAGCAAAGTTGAGTGCACAGGAAGAATTATTTTGTATAATAAGCAGGACTCCCCAAGAACTTTTATAGGAAAGCTCCTTTATTACATTGAGGATTTCATAAGTTGTCGGTGAGCGAAAAACTTCTCCCTGAACTGCCGCACTAAGCATACCTTTTCCAACATATCCGGAATACATGGGTTCATGACCACTGGGCCCTCCAGATAAAATGTGAAATGTGTCTAACCCGGCGTAGTCTTTTCGCACCACTGTATTACCGATTTCAAGAATGTTAATGTGGGGATGTAGAAGAACTAATCCTTGTAAAGAGTCTTTTGGAGCTGAACTAATATCGTTAAGAAGACGATCACTGCGTACTAAATATTTAGACATTATATCAAATTTTGAAAATGTTTGTTATTCAAGAAAACGAGGAATTTTATAGGTTAAGGAATATCATAATAATAACAAGTTTAGCAGCTAATGAAAGCTGGTTTTGCATTTCTGTTTTTGGAAACAAATCGAAACCAGAAAAAGTTTAATAATCCATTGAACACATTTTAGTTTCCCATTCTCTTAATAATTATTAAAGAAAAAAATATGTCCAAACGTGACTCGAATCAGCGTTTTGATTTAATGTTACATCCAGGCAATCCAATATACACCACAGGAACGTGCGCATCAGCCAGATTACAGCCAACAGGTTTATATAAATCTTTGGAGTTTTATTTAAATAAATCATAGAACTCAATATAATGCAAAATTAAACTCATTTACAATTTAAATTATATTATATATCCAGTTAGTAATAGAGTGTACATGGTCAGAATTTATATTTTTCTTATGCCATAAGCAAAGCTAGTGATGAATATCACATTAGACATTAAAATCGTCACAAGCCGTAATGTACTAGCTTGGCATAAGGGATAAGAAATAAATCTGAAGTCATACATCCACATTCTAATTTGACGTTATCTTGCCTATGATAGTTCAAATCCAGCTTGCTGTTCAATGGCTGACAACAGCTTCCGTTTCAACATATCTTCCTCGCTTATAACTGGCAATTTTAATAAGTTCAAACACGTACTAGCAGTTGGCATGCGATCATCGCTCCCCGAGGATTGTATAGCAAACGATGGATTTAATTCCTAACGTAACAACAATGGAAGGTAATTATTATCAATACCAATAATGGGGAAAATACAAATGTAAATACCTTAAAACCAAGCAACGGTGGTCGCGAGCAACTAGTGACAAACTTCAGCAACATCTTCTTTTGAATATCGCTGAAACTCTTTACAGTATTCCAAAACATTACGATCGTGGGATGTTTAGCCGTGTACTCTCCTCCGTAAACGGTATGCTTCTTCAAATCATCAATATCAATCTCTTGTGTGTCACCAGATATAACCACCTGCAATTCTTTGTGGCTAAACAGTCGCAACCAAAGTAGGGGAACTACAGAATTCAAACCTTCTCGGAAGGCAGCGCATTGTTTCTTCAATTGTGAATTGAGTTTAAGATCTGCCAAGCGATGTATATACTCCAGTCTATTGTAATTTGTTACTGGAATGTTGCTACCATTGGGCTTCAATTCATAAACCTAACACAAATAACAATTTAAAATTCAATGGATGATGAATGCATTAGTTTCTTACTCTAGTTTCGCCTAAATCATTGTGAACCAATGTGAAGTCTAATCCTAACTCCTGTACGTCTCCTTTGAAATCGCGAAGATACAGCAGATTACGGTATAATACTGGATCTAATGATTCCAAGTAGTACGCACTCGCACGATCAACAAGGAGTTTCGCCAAGAAGAACTCGGCAAGTGGTAGATCGACGAGAATATTTTCATAGAGAGCCTAAGAGAAAATTAGATCAGAAAACATAATTACAAGTTTACCAACTTACTTTACCGACTAGCCTCCCAATAAAGTAATAATGTTCGACAAAATTATCAAACAACAGGTGGACTTGAGGATTAGGATACAGCATATTATCACCAGTTAACAAAAAAAAGCCCCGATTTGGATCAAATGCTGTTTTAAGTACTTCATTTATAAATTCTTTAAATATGCCACCACCGTCAATTCCAGCTTCTTCAAGTCCAACATTGTTGATGAACTGTATCCGGAGCTTATGTCGGAGATCCTCATCTAAAATTAAGAGGTTGTCTGAATATAGAAATAACACATCTTGTCATTGAGTATACCATTACGCTGACTCAATTTATCAAAAGCATCTTCATATAAATATGCCCTTCGGACCGTTATTGGCGAATCGCTAAAAAACTCGCTGCGTAAGCGAGTGTTGGCATTTCCAAAAGCATAGTAACATAGTTGGCGAAGAATCATTACGCGCTGACTGAACTCCAGAAGGAACGGGAGCTCTTGTAAAATTGCCAAAGAGCGTTGTTCGATGGTTGAGAGAGGTGGCAGGTTTTCACCTAAGAAAAACCCCTATCATTTCTTTAAATTCTAATGGAAAATGACGTACTGAAACTAAGTCTGTCTTGCGTCAACTTATCACATTTTTGGGATAGGTCACCTATTTTTGTTAATAAACTCTGGCTTCGGAAATCGTTTTTTGAATAAAACTAAAGTGAGGGGTGCATTTGGCACTTCCTTTGGTCATATAATTGTTGGGTTACCACTAAGTTAAAAATTATCAGCAATAACATAAAAATCACCGCAAATCAAAAGATTCAGAAGTTTGAGAAAGTCATTTCCCATATGCAAAATTTCTTGATGCTGCACAGTATAATTATTATAAAATTGATAAAAATTCACATACCGTCATCATCATTAGGTACAACGCCATAAAATGGGCGTAAAGATTTGGTGAGATAATTCTTTTTTGCTAAATCAGGCGATACATGAATCTTCCGTTTGGTCCAGAAATTCGGCTCGCAGAACTTTTTTCGTATATCCAACATATGTAATTTTTTTACAGCACGCAAGGAACTATTATAAAGATGGAGAGTTTCATGTGTAATGGTAATTTTATGATGTGTTCTACACATTGGATACGCCACATCAATCAGTGTAATGGCAACGTGTTTAAGTAGGTCGGAGATATCAGAGAGCTCTTCATTGCTGAATGTATCGCTGGTATCACTTGTATCTACCAACGTAACACAATGAAATGTATTTTTAAGGTAACGAGTCTTTCACATACCTGAATCAGTTAAAGTTTCAGTATAAAACGTAAATAAATCGCAGAAAACTGAAACGGGAATTTGGGTGTCTTTCCATTTGTTGTTGACTGCGTTGACGCTGAATGTAGAGGAATCGAAAATGTTGTTTTCATTTTGTTTTATAGAAAACCACAATTTTCGGAGAAAAGTGCCTTTAAGCGCCAACATATATACCAACCTAACCAAATATTTGTACTAGTAAATATCTATTGTTGCTTAAGGTATCACGACTTACATGAATTTCCTGATCGAATCTTTGTAAATAAGTAATAGATTATGACATAATTTGGTTAAGTAAGCCATCAATTCTTCATCGTCAGAATGCTGCATATAATAGTTTAATAACTTTTTTACGCGTTCAGAATTGTTAAAGAGCGTCAAATACTCTCCAATGGTAAAATTATCACTTGAAACCTCCATTAATTCATCATCACTGTCATCATCTCTAATTGTATGAAAGCAGACATCATACACATTGTATAAATTCATAGTGAGTGCAGATAAAAGCAGAACATTTTCCTTGCAAACTGCAAAACAACACCTTAGTTCTTATTCAAATCTGAAGTATACTTTCCACAGAACCTACCATAATTTGCAGGTTCTAATGACAACATAAAGTAGAGAATGTTATTTGCCTTTAAATACGTTTGTGTACAGATGTATGACACAAAAGTATGATATGGAAATGTTTTGCACTTGAGCAAATATGGAATGAGAATGTTTTTGATGTTTGGTGTTATTGCTGGAACCATGAAGTGTCGCACAAACTCGGTAGACATCGATGCAATCATTGTGTCATTATTACATTTTGGTATAAATTGAAATGGTTGTTCAATTAAATTAGTAATCACTTCAATTTGATCATTTTCCACAGTTCTCTGAAGAGCATTGCTCAAAACTTGGTAGTATCCTAGAATAAACACCAGTATGTTTAGAGAAGAAGAAAGCAACTTATACTACAAACCTGTAGAAGAAATTAGGTAGTGCAAAATTTCAGCTGACTTGGAAAATTCATTCAACATCTGAGCACCCAGTAATAATTTATCCTTCTGTCTCATTAAAATTAAACATTTTCCCAATAACCTCTTTATTAGCCAATTAAATTTTGGTTTACTCATTTTAATCCAAACATCAACTTTATCCTTCAAAAGCATGTGACAAATAGTCTCCTAAAATAGACAATTATTTTTAGTGACACAACACAGTATGTGAGGAACAATACATACCATTCTTGATGTATCATTTTCCCCATGGTAAAAAAATAACAAACGACTTAGTTGAGTTTCCAATAATTGTTTGTCCCTAATATCAAGATCAAATAATCTTCTCTGTTCTTCTTTTGCATGTTTTCTAGTTAGGTAACTTCTCATATATGACTGAATTGATTGTGCACTCTTGACTCTAAGCCTGTCTGCCTGGCGCCTTAAGCGCTCTTCATGCGCTCGTTGCAGTAGTGCTTCACGTGAATGTTTCTTACTGGAACCAGAAAGATTTTGTTCTGGTCGACGGTGAAGATTGCCTTCAAAACTGTATGACATTTTAAAGGCTAAAACAGAATAAGAATAAATTTATAGAATAGAATGTCTGATCACAAATTACCCATTGTAGATTAACCACGCGTTATTACAACGATTACAACACTATTATATATATATATATATATATATATTTGTTACACGCAATAGCAACTCAGGCTCAAAATTTCCGAATACAACAAAACAACTAATCGAATGAAATGAAGAATAACGTCATACTCAATGTTATTTTTTTACATGACAAATGACTGGTCCCGAAAGACGTGACTAGACATGACAGTGACAATGTCCTGTCCGCTTGTCAACATCTGATATTTTGTTATCGCAGGTAGATGGCGTCAATTAAGCAAGCAAGTAGGATTCTCTTAATTCATAATTCAAAATTGGTTAAAATAAGTTATACGTGTTAAAAATATTGATAATTACAAAGTACATGTTAAGGAAATATACTCAATGCCATTGGTCAAGACTGGCACAAAAGTATTTCTACTCTAATGCAAAGTTGTTGAATTTTTTTAATTTTAAAGTATCCTTGAGTGTGATTACGTTGTGTTTAACACTTACTAAAGATGTAAATAATGGTCAAACGTAAAAAGTACAAGCTATAGTAAAAGTGCGGGCTTTACAAGCGATGTAGAAGGACGTTTGAAGTGCCTAGTATCATTTACAAAACTAAAATTTCGGATTTATTTCTATGTTGTTCATTTGAAACGAATTGACAAATCTATAACTTTTAAAAATCGGTAAATATATGGTAAATATATTTGCTGTACTCTGTATAAATTAAAGAAGTGAAGTAATATTTTAATGTTGCATTACCTGTCATAAAGGCCTAACAATAATATAACATTTACATTAAGAAGACCAGTACTGAGGATTTTTTATATTTTTAGATAGACACGGTTCATGACTAAATATTTGCTAAAATGATATATCAAAATATAAACACTCAAAAAGAAATGTTTAATTTATTTATTCATTTATTCTGCAATTTTACTGAAAATCAGTACATAATTATTTAATCCAAATTAAATATTTGCTTATGAAATCCACTGTTTCTCAAATAGAATTCTAAATATTACAAGCTGTTGAGAAATAACGAGACAATATTATAATATATATCAATGCTTGCACTTGGTTTGAAGAGTCAGAAATCAACTTCACAATGTTAGTCTCGTTGTTCATCAAATGTCTCTATACCATGGGACTCTTTTTACATCTGAGTATTATTGCCTATAAAATATTCCAACTCCGTCGTTTCAAGTATTGGATCAACCGAAACATTGATCAGAATTCCGCCCTTGTTCCCTAGTGGCAATTTTCATAGAGTATTAATGCAGAAAGAATCCCTAGGTGTATTTGTATCGCAGTTATACAAATATTCAAAAACTGAATTAAGCGGTTTTTATATATTCCATTACCCGCAAATTATCCTACGGTCTCCACAAATCATCAAACAAGTAATGGTAAGTGATTTTTGCTCTTTCCACAACAGAACTGTCGCAAGCGATGAACGTGCAGATCCTCTATCAGCCAACTTGCTGTTGACTGTAAAGAACCCAGAATGGAAAGCAATGCGGCAGGCCGTGAATCCTGCCTTCAGCGCATCTAAGATTCGTGCCATGAGTGCACAAGTGATCAAATCTTGCGCGGACTTTATTAAATACCTAGATGATAATCATAAAAAAGGTCCGTTTGAAAGCAAGGAATTATGTAGTAAATTTGCAACAGATATCATCACCTCATGCGCATTTGGGGTGAACGCAAATTGCTTTCGAAATGAACAAGCGCAATTCAGAGTAGCTGGCAGGAACATGGTGGAAACGACTTCTGTCAATGTATGGCGTCAAGTATGTTACTTTTTATTACCATCTGCTGTAAGTTTATTCCGAATCCCTTTTTTCCACCGTGGAGTTATGCAATTCATGAAAGAGTCACTGCTGGAAATAATCGCACATCGAGAGGCAGATGGAATATCGCATGGAGATCTGATAGATATTCTTATTGATCTTAAGAAGAACAGTTCAACAAATATCGACTTTCGTAATTAGAACATAATTGCACTTATTTCATTAAATAATTATATTAAATTTTAGATACCGATAGAAGTGCGATTACTTGGAATTCAAATTTTTGCTGCTGGTTTTGAGACCCCGAGTGCAACTCTATCCTTTACTTTGTATGAACTTGCATTGCACCCAGAAATGCAGCAAGAATTGCGCCAAAATGTAGAAGATTTAATAGAAAAGAATGGTGAATTGAACAGTGACAATATAGGGCAGTTGTCTTTCATGGATAGATTTCTTTTTTAATCTATGAGAAAGTATCCGCCAATTCCATTATTAAATAGACATTGCAATCAAGACTTTCATATTGACGATCTGAATGTAACTATACCAAAAGATATCCCTGTTTTTATCTCACCCCTGGGCTTGCATCATGATGAGCAGTACTATCCGAATCCTCAAAAATTCGATCCGGATCGTTTCTTGCCGGAGAATGTGAAAAATAGGCCCGCCTTTGCATACATCCCCTTCGGAAATGGTCCACATAGGTGCGAAGGTGGACAATTTGCAATGATGGCAATGAAATTATGTCTGGGTCATCTTTTACATGAGTACAGAGTGGAACCGTGCGAAGAGACACCAATACCAATTGAGTTTTCACCTAAAGGATTCATTTTAATGGCGAAGAAAGGTATACCCTTAAAATTCGTCAAATTGAATTAGTGTTATTTAAGCCCTGTTTTGATAATATATAAATAAATGTGACTTTTATCAAAAAAAAGTCGAAATCTTTATCTGTTAGATTGTTACCAGAGCAGCCTAGTTTGGAATTTTGATTCTGGTAATTCATTCTTGAAAACCGATACTTTTCTCAAACATAACCAAAATGGTAGTATTTACTTATGCAATAAAAGATAAGATGCATTTTATTGATACAAATGACACAAGCGGCCACTGTGTCAACATGATCTAACTCGCCTGCATATTCGTCGTATTTTATATACTCGTATATACATACATATATGTCGGGCGCAATTGTCAGACTTAGAAAGTCTTCAAATTGTTCTAAACCAAAAGACACAATCAACGTATGAAACAGAAGAAGACAATTCCACATAATGAAAATACTATTTTTCATCTACTCTGAACCATTAGTTCAGTTAAACAATATGAAAAGTCATATAAAATATACCGTAATCAACAATCCAACAATATAATAAATTCCCATGTTTCAATGTGTTACAAATTAAATATTTCAAATATAATAATATGCATACATATATTACTTTTAATTATTCAAATTCATGACTCGTTGATTTCTTAGCACTTACTAAATATCACCTTATCAGCGTCTCAATAAAACAGTACTAAATACACGCAATATCAATAATCAAATTAAAAGTGGTGCATTGTTCTTGAACTACCGTCTAAAATCCATCTACCATCTACTATGTATACTATAAAGATCAACATTGCTAATGCCGAGTACTTGCACCAAAGACGTATATGCTGAGAAAGTCTTTGATCGTGTCATATGTAGCAAAACTTATTCCAACAGCAATCGGCCCTTTTATCCAGTTCATCGAAAGACCTTTGTAGAAACCTCGAAATCCTTCACTCCTAAGAAGACAAATAGCATTATTTAAACCGATGTTTATAAATAACTAGACTCATTTACCTGTGAATATAATCAAGAGTTCCTATAATGGTTTTATATTTGAATGAAACGTCGGTTTGCATGCGTCTTCGCACTATGTCGAGAGGATAACTACTAGTTTGGCCGCAAATTCCGGCTGCCGCTCCGAAAAGTAAGGAAGGCACTGCACCAGGTTTTCTATCACTAACATTTTCTTTAAACAAGAATGCAGAGTGTTATCAATTTTCTTTGTCAGAGCATAGATTAAAACAATGTTGGTTGTGGAGAAATTTCATGATGCATAGAAGAAACCAAGATCACACTTCAATAATTAATATCTGAACAAGAATAATCAGTAGCATGCACATAATTTAAAGCATTTATTACCTCTGTATAACCTTTTCAGAGTATCATAAGTATAAAACGAAACGCCAGCGTATGGTATTACGCCAATAATTGTCGGAATATAGCCCCTGTAAAATGTTATAATTCCCTCGTCTCTATAGATTTTAATGAACACCTGCAACGTTCAAAAGATTACAACCACAAATATAAAAATCCGACGTATGGTACTTGTTTCAAACTTGAATATTCATCCTTTGGAGTCACAGCCATTCGAGCCCTAGCCAAATCCAATGGGTAAGTTAATGATTGTGATGTAATGCCCGCTAGAGATCCAGCTAATAATTGCTTTGCAGGTGAGTTCCTATAAGCAGAGATTTAGAATTTTTTACATATGGAAACATGATATAGTATGCAATTACATTGTATAGTCTATACTGAGCACTCTTTTCCATTGCTCGTGTGCGGTAAATTGAACTGCGGCGTATGGAACAATCCTCGCCATGGTAGCACTGTTTCCTCTCCAGAGAGCAATAAACCCTTCCCTTTGAAAGGTGTGCACGAGAAACATCCATGCTTTTCTAGTAGTATATATTTCAGAACTAGAATGTTAAAATTGTTAAATTCGACGGCATGACAAACTACAACGTGAATTCAATAACAAACAAATACATGGTATGCGAAGCGACTGCTCATTTTGTGCAAAAAATATATTAAATATTGATAATACTTACGCTACCTGATTTGAAAGTTAATTTTAGTGCGATCTAAGGGTGCAATAGATGATTTGGCAATGGCACCAGCAATGGCCCCCGAACAAAGACTGGTCAGCACCATGGCATAATTGGATATCCTCTCGTGATTCTGACCAGTTGATTCAGTACCCATGATTGTATTGTATTGACTACATTTGCTCAATGCAATTCAATATCACCTCCTCATTTTCCGATACTAAAAAACAGTATAATCAGAAATCGTTGAATGCAATAAAGTTTTCAGAATTCTAGTTTACTGCACTATTGTTATCAGATTGTAAACAATGTTTTGTTTTACCACATTTACCTAAACATTTTGTGTTTTAATTACGCTGCTAAGTAATTCCCGTCTAGAACTAGAGTAGTTAGATCACATCGAGCTCGTTGCCTGAATTGAGTGAAACAAGTCCAAAGAACAGGATCAACACGCATTTTGCACTCGTAGAGCAACATATCATCAGAATACGCTGGCATTTAATAGCTAAGATAACATGCTTATCAGTTTAAAGTGAATTTTACTCAGTTCATATAGCGCATGCTAGAAAATCAACTTTAATTTCTAAATATTTATAGAAGCAAGGCTCTGTAATGTAAGAATCAATAACATGAAACCAACCATTTTGATGATACTTGAAGCAATTTTAGATATGAAAAGTATAAATAGCAGTGTACACATGTAGACACAAACCGTTTGTACAATGAAACATATTCATTGATGGTTAATAATGTATATGGAATAGTTAATTATGCTGACAAGCCATTGTGTGCTAATTATTGCTTAAACAAATGAAATAATCATTCGATTTAGATTTTCGTTTACTACTACCTAGATTTTAACCTTAGCAGCGAAAATCTACAAACCATGTAGCAGTTGCCTTAGACCTAATATTATTTGCAATTCTTCAAAGGCAAAATCCATTATAAGCACAAACAAATTAACTGCACTTAAGCATGGGAATACATATTATCACATAGTATATTTTCTTTCACTTATAACATTACATGCAACATGGTATTAATAAATAATAAGAAAGCAAACAAATCACTCCACTCGATATGAGCGTAGATCGAAAATTAAACCTGTTGCGCCTTAAGATCGTGTTGGAATGAAGCGAAAATGAAGAATAAACAAGTACTTCTGTAAATAGTGTATATTTAGCGGACTAAATTCTTGTTGCGTCAAGTTTACAAGCTGTATCAAGTAAAATTGATTTGTAAGAATAAATTGATGTACCTTGTAAATCCTGTTTTTGTACACACATATTGTTAGGAAGGCGCAAACTTGCCGGCACAACTAGTGGAAAGTTAGGTGTCGACAAATTATACCTTTAATGAATTAATACACCTTGCAAAAACTTAATTTGAGAAGTGTTATAATTGTCTCAATATTTTCATAACCTAAAAATCTCTAAGCTTAATTGTTTTTACAATCAATTTAATAGGTTTATGTAAAAACAATGTTTGATAATAAGACAGTCAATAAACTATTTAATAATATATAGTATGCTAAAACAAGTTTGATAAGAAATTTGAAATGGCAAAAAACTGCGAGGAACTTACCATCCTAATTTATTAATAATATTGTTGGTTCTACCGAGCCATACGCTCATAACAAGTAAACAAGCTGACCTGGATAAAAGGATTCAACAGAACGCACCTCCACCACGAAAATCACTACTTTGACTCCGGTACCTCCAGTCGTACACACCGGATTTCTTAATTAGTTCCATCACTCCCCACCTGCCCTACCTTGTGCCTGTCTACCTGTCTGCAACCACAGTACCTGACAGCACGCAAATCGCGATTTCATACTAATCTAATAGTTAGTTGTCAGACATTATCGTATTTTACTCCGACTAGATTGATACAATAAAAGAACTATATATCTGTCAATATGGTAAGAATGCTTAGAAACCCATACAACTAATTATATTGTACTCAAAAATGTCTAA
This sequence comes from Diploeciton nevermanni, assembly GCA_027575565.1. NCBI lineage: Eukaryota > Metazoa > Arthropoda > Insecta > Coleoptera > Staphylinidae > Diploeciton > Diploeciton nevermanni. Next base: position 4,499,137 of record JAODIE010000001.1, read on the forward strand.
TTGGACGTTGATTTCAGGCCCGTTACTTCAAAGAACAGGAAATTGAAGGTATTATATACAACAGTAGAATTTTAATACACTAAAATTATCTAAATTATTTGCTTTTCTTCTTTGTAGAATTTAAGGAGTGTTTCTACTTGTATGCAAGGTCTGGACAGATTAAATCATTGGATGAACTCACTCTGATAATGAGAAGCTTGGGTCTCTCACCAACAATCTCTGAGCTGGCCACATACCTCAAACAGAAAGGAGGCAAAATGATATTTTCTGACTTTGTAGAGGTGATGCTAATTCACTCTCGGGCGGAGGATTTACCTAAAGAAGTCGTCAATGCATTCAAAGCAGCTGATCCTCATAATAAAGGAGCTGTTCCTACTAAACAACTACGCAACATGCTACAGAATTGGGGAGAGTGCTTATCATCCAAAGAAGTGGACAGAATTTTCAGAGAGGCTAATGTGCAGAACAACTCTATGGTCAGATATGAAGAGTTTGTCAAGATTGCTTGTGCACCTGTACCAGATTACTATTAGGTGCAAACTATGTTAGTTTCAGTTTATCAAATAGATAGACTTTTTAATTATATAATGTCATTACTTGACTTGAATACAAGATTGGTAAACTGAGTTTGTGTTATATGCAATTATTAACAGAAGTTTCATACTTTAGATTACATAATTTGGTATTTATGATAAAATATTTATTGGTCAATATACTCACCAGGTCTTCACTTCTTGCATTTATTGTCAATCACTAACGATTCCACTCATGATTATGCATATGCTGGACAGTGAACGGTATGAGATTGTTTCGGTCATGTGGAACCTCATTTTCTAAGATTTGATAAAAATTGAGGTTATTGTTGCAAAAACACTGGGAGAAAATGGAAGAAAATGAGCTTAAATGATTTTGATATAAAGATGCAATACTGAAGAAACAAAAAAAATAGAATGCGGTGAATAGAAAAGTGACAAATATAATACTTTTCAAAGCGAACTGGGCCATACCAGAGCAGGGTCGTTGAGGAATACTATAAACGATATTAAATCAATTTTGGTGAGTTTTAACTTCCTTGTCAATATATAGAATACGTTTTAAGTAGATGTGAATATTTTTATAGCTTGGTTCCGAAATTAATTATTGATTTGAGCAAATTATACTCTAATTAATGTTATGGACTTATTCCGACTCTGCATTTATGTCTACCCAGGTAGCTGTAGACGCTAAAACGCAAAACGAAGCAATTTAGAACGGGCTAGCAATGGCAACTTGTCTTTTAATATTTATCATCTGCTCCATGCAACAATAATAAATTATCAGTAATTTACAACAGATCTGGTAGAATTAAACGCAAAAAGTTAATGTTAATGAACCTAAAGTGATTAAAGACAATGGAATTAAATTGTTTAAATGAAATAGATTGCAAACAAGGCGCAGTCCGTGCTGTGCGCTTTAACGGTAAGTACGAATGGTCGTCTCAAATACAAATTCAGGTATTTCTATGGATAATTTTATATGGTTATGATTTTATTATTTACATTGAATCATGTTCATTTTTAGTTGATGGATCATACTGTCTCACTTGTGGCTCAGATAAAAAGTTGAAACTTTGGAATCCGTACCGGAGTTTAGCATTAAAAACCTATGGTGGCCATGGAAATGAAGTGCTTGATGCTGCTGGATCCTGTGATAGCAGCCAAATTGTGTCCTGCTCCAGTGATAAGTCAGTTATTGTTTGGGATGTATCTACTGGTGTACCTCTGAGAAGACTGCGAGGGCATGCAGCAACAGTGAAATGTGTGAAATATAATGAAGATTCTAGTGTTGCTGTTTCTGGTGGCCTCGATAATGCAGTTATGATCTGGGATTTAAAATCAAGAAAACAGGATCCAATACAGGTCCTATCAGATGCCAAAGACTGTGTTAATACAGTACATGTTACTGAGTTTGAAATCATTACTGGATCAACAGACTGCTCAATCAGGAGATATGATATGAGAAACATGAAACTTGAGAGTGACTTTATTGGAGGTTGGTATTCAGCTGCAATTATGTTATTGTAGTACAAATTAAATTATTTTAGCTCCTATTCTGTCAGTTTGCTTAACAAATGATGGTCAATGTATACTTGTTGGATGTGGGGACAATACTGTCAGGCTAATAGATAAAAGTTCTGGGGAAATGTTGGCCGAATACAACGGCCATAAAACTGATGACTTGAGCATAGAAAGTGCAGTTATGCACAGTGACAACCATATTATTTCTGGATCTAAAACTGGAGAATTATGGGTTTGGGATTTAGTGTCTGGGAATGTGGTCAATCGATATGAGCACACATTTGGCTGTGCTTTGCATTCGTTGCATGTTCATCCGAATAAAGACGTGATTTTAACAGCATCATTAAATAACATAAAACTCTGGGGATCAAGCAATGATATTGTAAAAGTTCCATCATAAAAACACTAGTTGAAATCAAATTAATGTTTTCAATATTATATCTAACTATCATATAACAAATAATAATGGTATGTAAATAACAATAAAGTATATAAACTCGAACAATATTATATGAAAAATGTCAACTCACAATCATCAACAAGCAAGAAAGTATGATGTATGATTCCTTATTCTCACTTTTTTTTTTCATCTTTACCGCTTCGCTGCCTGCGGTTAGGCCTACGGCCTGCATTCTTGCCGATATATTATTCGGGGTAACTTGGCGCATATGAAGATAACCCAGGGGTAGGTTGCGAGCCTCACCCGTGGGCGAAGACTGCCGGAGCGAGTAGTGTTATTGAGCCTACTGAGAATCGAACCCAGGACCCCTTATTCTTACTTATCGTGTTCAATGATAAGATACAATTTAATTGGGCCCGTATCTTATACCCGAGCCAGAGTATCCAGATGGATACACCTTCAACAATCGCAATTCAAACATGAATTACAACAATATCATCAGTTACAACAATTACTACTAAAGTTCAACAACAAACAAATTCCTTTAAAATGCTCTAAAATGCCTATAAATAGGTGTCATTCTAGTCGATGCTAAAAGCCCGGTATTTTCCCGGAGTAAACTGCGCATACGCAAGAGTAGTTAATGCTTCCGCTGCATCCAATTCCTCCCTGCCATGGACTTGGGTTTTGTGTTTACTTTTCTTTTCTTGTTGTTCACTATAATACAAATAGTTTTTCTCACTGGGTTTAAAGTTGGCCGCACTCTCCAACCATTTAGAGATCATGGAAGGTTTGGTAATTTCATTGTATTCATAATTATCGGGATTCTGGCAATCGCGTAGGTACTTTTCCATTATATGTGTCTTATATTTATTATGCTGTGCGAATGGATTATCAGTATTATCTTCTCGATACTCTGCCTCCGTGGTGGAGCTTATGAAGAAGCATTGAGATTGAGGCCCTTCTGTAGTTGCAGAATTTGCGTTGGATGACCGCATAGCGGATCCAAAGTCTGTTTCATAGGATGCATAATGTTCATTACAATCAGAATCAGACTTATATTCTTTTAACTCCAATTCTTGCCAAATAGAATCTTCAGAACTGATGGAGAAATGTTCAACGTTGCCTTGAACCTGGCTATTGTAGGTTTTAATTAGATGTCCCCATGTTTTGCGCTGAGGTTCCTTGCCGGCATTTTTCAGTTTTCGCCTCCAATTGGCAAACCAATTACAGACCTAATGTGAACATAATTCCGACAGTATATTGTTGCATTGTCTATTTAAAGATAGTTTGATACTAACTTGAATATATGTTAGCCCGGTTTGGATCGCTAGATTTTTCTTTTCATCTCGATTGGGGTAAGGATTATCTCTCCGCCTCACAAGCCAATCCTTTAAAAATCGCTTAATTTCTGGAGTGAATAGCCGCTTCGGTGGACGTCTGTCGACCCCGAATGCTTTTCTATCCTCGCGGTGACATAAAATAAATTTTATTTAGGAAAACAATCTTAGTTTTCATGTTCAATATGCGATTAAATTTTCCAAAAAAAAAAACCTACAGTTAGTAGAGGTTTATCAAACAAAACAAATGCAAATCACTTCCAACTTCAGCTGACCTGCTGTGTCGCTTAGTCCGCACAGGCCGGCGTGCCCTATCCTTCAGGCAACTGGCCCCTTCAAACATACGTGGCTCCATAATATTTCCTGCTAAAATAGGAAATGTGGTTACGAAAATAGAAACAACACGCGTTAACACGAGCATCACGCCGAGCGCCACACATATTGAGTAATATGTGAGAAGAAAACAAGATGGATGCTCGAGTCGTGTAATCGATGTAATCCAACTTGTTTCTCACCGAGCTTAATTATTCAGCTTATCAAACAATAGTCAAAAATTGCACATGTAGAAGAACCTTGCGAGTGATCTAATGCCTTATATTACTCGGTAAAATGGTCATCGGTAGCAAGGAATTTCAGAAAACATGGTAGGAGATAAGAACGCAAGTTTTACTCAAACTTTACTTAAAATGTCATAAAACAACTTCGAATAATTGTTTACGTCGAACAACGTGACCGAATAAAACAACTGGGAATGTTCTTACGACGTTTTATGTTACCTTATTGAGTCACTTATCCAGAAACATAGAAAACTTCCGCTTGCCTCCACGATTGCGATCAAACAGTGTCACAGGTATAACTGAGACAACAGATGCGCTCAGAACGGCGGATCCTGGGGACATCGCCGCCGGCAAATCATGCAACACAGTTTTATTTTGAGAAACATCTCCCGCATCCTTCCAAGCGTATTCGTGCATATATGTGAATGCAAAGCAAAAGGGCCAAACCTGTGTGAGTGCACAATACATCTTCTTGTTTTAATTTCTAATTATGGTACAAATGAAAAAGATTAGAACAATACAGATGAGAACACAAATGTTTTGGAAATATATATGTCGCTTGTTGTCATAGATTAGTTTGAGCATCTGAAGTATTTTGAATGCTCCTAAAGTTCAAACCGAAATGATTATGTAATTTTAAGTGTCGCTGACCCTAAAATTCGTATAACGTTATTATGAAGCTTAAGATGAGATTTAGGGTAGTGCACGTTTATAGAGAGCATAGTTTGATTCATTCACAAAGAAAAGGAATTACAGTTTTAAACGTGACATATTTTTATTCAAGATGCTTTAGATGAGATGAGAAGCAGATACACAAAGGGGGCTATGATAACCATAAATGTTATAAAAAATAAACATTGCTTGTGTCAATAAATTACTTAGACTAAATATGATGAACGAAATGCGATCTGATTTTAGTTTAGTCACAATAATCGCTGCTGCTTCTCGAAAATAACTTTTTGTTTAGCGCTTTGGCGAAATGTCGCGAGGCAGTGAGCCCTCGACTGTGAGCGCTCCGAACTAGCCGCCGCATATCACGTTTGCGCACGTCGTGCAACTGGTGGTGAAATGAAGATGCTCACTTGGTGGCCACCGGTTTCCGGCTCAACACTGCACGTTTTGCGCGTCCACCGCTCGGCGCACTTCCCGATATCAGATTTTTGCGCGCGGCACGTCGCTAGGTAGTAAATTCATCTGCGCTGCGGTCGCACGCGGACGTGCCGGCCTACACCTGGTGTCCTCAGCCGCACGTACCTGATACAGTGACGATGTGCAAGTACTAAATACACGCTTTTAGAATTATTAATTAACTCGTAGTGACATTGTTCAATGGATGTGATGGAATCGAATTTGAATGTCGGCACAAAATCCCAATCTGAAATACCCGGAACGCCACAGGATGAAATTCTTCCCAAAGATGGCACCGGTAAAACCACTCAGAATCTACTCAAACCGTTCGAAATTGGTGAAGATTCCAATAGTTCAATTGGCGAGCCAGTCAAACTTAAGCGAAAAATTACTCTATTGAATGGTGTGGCATTGATAATTGGTACTATCATCGGCAGTGGCATCTTCGTCTCTCCTACTGGTGTACTCCTGGAGACCAAGTCGGTGGGCCTCTCCATCGTGGTTTGGTGTCTGTCAGGATTCTTTTCGATGCTCGGTGCGCTTTGCTATGCCGAGCTCGGGACATCAATCACACGCTCTGGCGGCGACTACGCATACATATACGCAGCGTTTGGCCCGCTCTGTGGTTTTCTGCGGCTGTGGGTGGCGATTCTTATCATTCGACCAACGACACAAACTATCGTTGCGCTCACCTTTGCGAAGTATGCTGCGAAACCGCTGTTCCCCGAGTGCGATCCGCCGGAAAATTCCATTCGGCTGCTGGCTGCAGTTTGCCTTTGTAAGTTTTAGATAATAGCACATCATTTGAAAACAAAATGATACGATGTAGTCAATAATAACAGCGAAAGTATTTATTTGCGCTGATCTAGTTCTAACAATCCGTGGCCTTGAAATCAAATTTCATTGATAACGTTCAAAGGTATTGTTGGCATAATGAGAATGGCATGCTGGGTTGCCACAAACGAGTGTAATTAAAATCTAATTTTCCGTGCCGATGGTCATATTCCCTTTTGTTGCAGGCCTGCTGACTGCGGTCAACTGCATGAGTGTACGATGGGCCATGCGCATCCAGAGCGTATTCACAGTCGCCAAGCTTCTGGCCTTGATCACAATCATTCTCGTTGGGCTCTACTATCTTGTCGTTGAAGGTGAGATGCTATTATTTATTTGAAATTATATGCATAATCTTGTACTGAAGAAGGCAGCAAGCCGAAAACGTTTTATAAATCAGTTCAATAATAAGTTATAGTTAAGTTGCATGCATATAATGAATATTAAACACTTTTTGATCATACTCAACGATACTCGGAAATTATATGGATAACATGATTTATTATTCTGCACACATATGACACATATGTGATGAAATTGCAGCAATTAATGTATAAATCAAGCAAAATATCTTGCTGTAGCATAAATTTGCAACTTTAATTTATAACATTTCAATTATTTGTTTTCTGATGCGTAAAATAGCATAATTGTCGTTCAATGTAGGCCATATATTCATTTCATGGAATTAAAAATCTAATATTTGTATTTTATTTCAAAATAGAGGCACGTCAGTTTATTTACTATAAAGCATCAGCAAATTCAAGGTAGTTTGTTATACCAGTTACAAGTTTTGTAGTTGAGAGTTTAAGGAAGTACATGTTCTGAGTTTTTAAATATGATGCACCGCACTTTCATTTATTGCATGTCTTCTAAAACCAAGTTCTCAATATATCTGATGTGAACTTGGTGGAAGCCATATGCGTGTTTTCTGTGAAAACAAGGGCAACGACACGACAGATACCGCAAACACGATGAAGTCTGTAAAGTAACAATCTTGGCAAACGAGTTGAAATTTGATACTTTTTCTCGGAGAACCTGCTGCAATTTTATTTAAAGGATAAAACCAAAGAGTAACGGATAGTGCGGATCCCTCATACTATTTTCATTGTGCTACGAAACTTAGTTCAATAGGTTTAAATTATACTAATGTTTATCTTCCTTTTCTACCTCGTAACGTAATCCAATCAATTAAACACTATAGACGCAAATGATTGGATTATCGTTTGAATGGGTAATAATTGCGTAGCCTAATATGTTCAGTGATGCATTTATTATAAGATGTGTTACTTGAATTATCTACTTGCAGGGAAAATTTCGAACTTTGAAAATGCGTTTGATGGGGATTACAGCCCGGTTCAAATCTCCAAAGCTTTCTATTCCGGCCTTTTTGCGTTTGGAGGTTGGAACTTCCTTAATTTCGTCACTGAAGAATTACAGGATCCTTACAAGTAAGTTATTATTTATATTTGTGAGAATTTGTTATTTCTGAAAGAATTGAAATCGTGAATTGAATTGTATCTACTCCAACTGTACTTTGGCAATTTACCAGAGATAAGCAATTATTGTGGAAGAGTCAAGTGTAAGAAGTGCCTGTTGTAGTGACCCCAGTTATTGTCATGAGATATAGGTTAGGTAGGGTCTAGTTTGGTTAGGGTATTTTACCTATCGTGGTACAGACGTAACAGGTGTAATTGAAAGCATATTTAATTTCAGAAATATTTTCATATAAATACGGGACTTAAATTAGCCTATAAATTATTGTTTAATCAGTTCTTAGTGTAGTCGAGAAACTGAACCGATATTTTATTTACCGCAATTTAATTACATTTGTCTAGTTTTACTAGTATATTTTTACCACAATGATAAAATTTTAAAGTAAAATCACGAATAACGTACTCAATCTTCACTAAACCTGTAACGAATTCCTTGAAATTGCTTGAATAAAACATTTTCTTCTACCCCAATCCACTTCACATCTTCCTCATTCTCTCATCTCCCTTCTTTCCTTCTCATTAAAACAATGGGATGAAAACCGAGTAAGTAGAACGCATCGTGATTTCTCACGAATGAAACCACTTACGTGTATTACAGTTTACCATTGTGAAAATCTTTAGAAGTTGATTGGATTGATTTGCACCGGCTTAACTGTTGTTATAGCATTTGCCACCATTCTTATCGTTGTCTACTTTCTTCTAGGAATTTGCCCAGGGCTATTTGGATTGCGTTGCCAATGGTTACTGGCGTCTACGTTCTTGGTAACGTTGCCTATTTCGTAATTTTATCGAAGACAGAAATATTGAGTTCGGAGGCAGTTGCTGTGGTAATTTAATTATAGGCCATTCCATCAATATATCAAAGTGGGAATCTGGTGCAATCAAAATTTTCATTGATAAAAATAGACTGTGCAAATCCCGTTGATTATAATGAAACATACGATTTGATTGCACGGAGATCTATCAAAATCGGCTGAGGTGGAATGGCATATAGGGCTAAATAGGTAATCACAATATTAATTAATTGTTTATTTTAGAGTTTCGGATTAAAGACATTTGGATCCTTTGCTTGGATTGTCTCTGTTTTTGTGGCGTTATCGACGTTCGGAGGAGTCAATGGTATTCTGTTCACATCTTCCCGTTTGTTTTTCACCGGTTCCCAAGAGGGCCATTTGCCAATATTATTTTCTTTTGTTCATTCTAAGAGACATACCCCAGTACCTTCATTAATGTTTACGGTATGTATAAAACCTATTGTAACGTTGGAGTAATAATATTTACTCTATTTCTAGTGTGCTGTTTCTTTGGCAATGCTCTTCGTTAGCGACGTATTTGTTTTAATTAACTACTTCAGCCAAATCCTTTGGTTCTCGGTGGCTGCCAGTTTAGCCGGAATGTTGTATCTTCGACACAAAGAACCAAAAATGGCAAGACCAATACGTGTAAACACGGTCATTCCGGTGCTTTTTATCTGCTGCTGCATGTTCCTTGTGCTCTTTCCGATTGCATCGGAGCCATGGAACGCTGTTATTGGTCTTGCCATTACATTATCTGGCATTCCGGCATATTATTTATTCGTAAAACGAAATTCGCCGAATAAAAACGCCATCGGAATGAGGATTACTATGTGTTTGCAGAAAGCACTTGATTTGACATATCCCGAAGTTTCACAAAAGCTACGAACTGATTGACCCTATTTACGAAATGTACTCATTAATGCATTGTAATTGCCATGACATTAGTTCCATTAGAGGGACCAGTAGTAGCACTTTTTATTTAATGATTTTTAAGTTTACATTTGCAGCATATTTATCAATTTGCCTAGTACTACTTAACGCGCATACAGACTTGTAAAGATCTAAAAAAAGTACTTATTTACCGTAATGATTTTATTTGAGCGTATGTTATAATGCTTTAAAGACATTTTTATAATTCTCGTTGAAGTATACTCTATTCTCGAAAGTATGTTCTATCTTTCATCACCCCTTGATTGAATTATTTTTACCATCGATAGTTTTTCAAACAATTTATTAGAATATAAATATCACATTTAAATCAACTGCATTAACATAGAATAGAAACTTTTTTTATAAAGATATAAAATATTAGCTAAAGACAACATATTACCTATATTTTAATATGTTTTTTTTTTCTTTGTATTATTACCTTTGCCAAGATAGTCACTCATGTTCACAGATTATCATATAATCCAATTGATTTTTTAACATAGTTTTGAATGCTTCATCAACATCTAATGTCAAAGTGATTTCCTTAAAAGCCTCACTGTAACTTGTTTTTGCAAAGCCAAATTTCTCAAACATTTTTATACTGACTATATTATCCTCAAGTACTTTTGCTAGAAATTGCTGTGTTCCCAAATTTTCAATGCTATACAAAAGCATCATACTTATTGTTTCATAACCATATCCCTTTCCTCTTGCTGAAGGTTCAGCAATCATTATTGCAGGTTCACAGACTATAGGTGTTTCACCATTCTTAGAGAGAACATAAATATTGGTATCTCCAATCATAGCAGATACTTCATTAGAAGTTTTTTCATAGGTATCTTTGTCTAATATTATAAATGACAATTCTAAAAGTACATGCATCTTGAGAGTACCAAACATATTAAATTTTATTTTATACCTACTGTCTTCATCATTTTGCCATGACTCTTGCATCATATATTCATCTTGTAAAGTTAGATGCTCAGATCCAGTTAGAATTTGTAAGGTTTCAGATTGCATCCAATCATTGTATCTTAATAAGTAATAAAATTAAATTTGTCTGGTAAATTAGTATTTGTTTGTAACTTACCTTAGTACATGTTCCTTTCGATAAGGAACCAAAATCACACCCTTTCCACATATTTTAGTATTCTTATTAATTAACATACTTTTATTGTATTATTCTTAAGCCACTTAAAATGAATTTGTCTTCAACCTTCTTCACCCAACCCATAGTAACTAACCTAAAAATAATATAAACAAACCTAAAGAATGTAAATGATATGAAACATCTGCGCCTGCTTCCTCATTTACAAAAGTGCAACACTGATAATTTGTGTTTTATAACAATCTACATAACCTACGACTATAGTTTTTGATTTTGGCCCGTAGATGTCACTCGGACTAAAGAATTTTATTGTTTCTCGATTATAAATATTATTTCTTACGTTGATATAAAGTAATTTGAACATTTATTTATAAAACGTTTTCAATAAATAAATAAAAATAAACAATACACTAAATGTTCTTCACCTTTAAGACTAATCTTATAATTTCCAAAATACCCATCCCCAACAGAAGAAACAACCGACCACCCTCCACTCAATAGAACTAATCTAGAATATATATATATAAAACAATCGCAAAATAAAATCATACTGAAGAAGGCAACATGCCTTCAACGTTTTAAGAAGTAAATATTAGTAAGTGTATAGTGCAGTTCTATTAACATAATGAATCCTAAACACTTCGTAACCACACTCAACAATACCCTATTATTTTTTAAGCATGGTTAAATTTCTAGGACAATTGCGCCCCATTTTTGTTCCAAATTTATTATATTCAAATATTAGTGAGGTCTTTGATATCCGATATCGCTTGCAAAAGTAATTCTGTGCCATGCTGATGGTGTAAGATAAATTATAATTGGGTTAAAATATAATTGATGCTGGTTGCGGATTAATGCGTTTTAAAAGATATTGATCAGGATAAAATTTTAATCGCCACTTAGTTGTACGTATTAAGCATTTTAAAGTGAGAGAATTTAATGAATGTAGAGGGGTGAAGTAAAACTGCGGGTTGTTTTTAAATTTAATGATCATAGTAGCTCTCTCTTATTATCGATTGATGTTATCACATATCGAGATTAAATTGTTGTAATGCATGTTTTTAACATTTTATGCTCTAACTTGTGCTTTCGTTAAAATCTAAGTGCTAGATTATTTAAAAAAAACTATTCCGCCCCCGCATTTCCGGAGACTGCTTTGTTATCTGCACGCTATTTGAGCATCGATTGATGACCATCATTAACCATTTTTTATTACCACACTTTTTTTCTAAACGAGCAATCCAGGATAATCTCATAGAGAATGATCCTAATTGGTGATAGTAATTATTGTTTTTGTGATATATATTATTAGACTAATGTAAATTAATTCCACAATAAATATAACAGATGTAATAATTTCTCTTCTCAATATTGTTTTGAATGAATTATATTGTGGCTTCTTCAGTATGAGATATACTACTGAAGAAAGTAACAATTTGAAACTTTTTAATCAAAATCAACGAAATATAATAATAAAATATAGGAATATAATAATGAAATGTTAGTATTTTAATTCTTATAAACATACTTTTTTTTGACATTATGCATGGGAAGTCATGCTTTTATTCAAGAAGCACTTCAAATTCTATTAAACCCTTAAAATATAATAGGTTACATACAAAAAAACAATGCCAACAGGGAGGGTATTTAATACCGTGAGAACTTGTTATTACTCTTAAATTATAATTACAAACACTTTTAGGAATACTGCATTTCTAGAAATAGGTAATTTCTTATCAGTTACATATAAGATATGTCGAGATTTTAGTGTGATTTGACTTGAAAGAGTCTGTAAGAAATATTCAGTCATGAGAACAAAAGTTACAAAAGAAAAACAGTTATTTCTGAAAGAGAATTTCATTAGGGGCTTGAATTTTGTGCAAAACGAAGTGGCATCCCGCGACGCAGAGAAGAGATGCCACCGGTGCGATAGAGACCACCCCGTTCACACGGCTCTGGCCACACGCTCGGCCAGTTCACCCCAAAAATGCTTCCTCCATACGCCACAAACAGAAGGCTGTTGTAGGCGATAAGCAAGAACCAATATTGCGCAAACGCACCGGCAAAACGATGTCGCCAACATTGCGCGCTTTTCTAATCGGGCTTGCGTTGGATTGCGTTGAATCGGAGCGCCATTATTGGGTTATTGGATAGTGATTGTCGCGCACTTTGATGTGCTGTGTACGAACGGTGGAACTCGTCAACCGGCAGCCAGAGAGAAATTAGACAAAGATAATGAGACAAGCTGATAGCTATGATAGCGGGTAGCAGGGTGGGTATTGTGCGCTGCAAAGCGACGTCAAACGGCAATCACCGCTACCACCCTAACCCGCATTTAATTTGTATCGCATCGCTCTTAATTGTACGCCTCAATCAATAAATATTTGTAGTTCGGTGCGAAGCGTTTGAATGTTGCCAACAGACGACTTTCTCACAGTGACGAAAGGAATAAAAAAAATAAATCCAGACAAAAATTTTAAGTGAGCATGATGACTTTTTGTGCATTGATGTTATAAGCAGTTGCTTAAACTAGGTTATAAACAGACTAATTGCGTTTTATTGCATGATGTGCACTCAGTTTATTACTCGTGTCGCTAAGTGTGTTATTAAGGGCTAACGAGCATTTACTATCTGCTGTGTAGATTTAATAGATGACTAGACTTGGGTCAATTTGACTATGGATTTATACGATTGTTAAAATTTACTTTAATTTCATTTTTACTTTCAATTTGATTGCAGACTAAGCGACAAAGGATATACAAATTGTAAACACGTGCGGTGATAAAAATTTAAATTACAATCAGCAATTGTACTGCTAACCGGTAGCTCCTTTGAATTTCAATCTCACTAGGTACACCTATTCAAATCAAACAAATAAAATAATATGGAAATTTTCACGCAGCTTAACTTTACTAAAACATGTAAGTGAAATGTAACATTAAATACGAATTAAGACGAACTAAAAATATTTATTTCTAGTTGTTATAGCATCGTATTTTTCAATTATCAAATTATCTGCTCCTTCTCCCTTCCTTCCCTGTTACTTCTAGATGCTCTTTTGTATAATCCTTGCTGTTTACTTTTTATTTATAACTTAATACATATTCTTCTAATATGTTTTATGCAAATTTATGCGCAGTGTTGACGCGTTAATGTCATCATAAAGAATAAGATGTAAAAGAAATGATGGGTATAGTGGAGCAACATCATTGATGCTTTGACATAATGTTAGATGTTGATGCTGAGGGAAAGTTTGAAGGGATTGCAGTTGAGAACTGGAACTATATATACAGGTAGAAGCAAAGACTATTTGCAGACTCTTGTTGGGTGCTGATTTAGAAAAATTTGCATTCTGTAATGAAACAACATGCTGACTTTTATTAGCAATAAAAAGTTATTTTAACTCTTGCGTTTGCATTCACGTCACCAGTGAATCAACATATAAAACGTATAGTAATAATGAAGATAAAGGAGGTCACTTTTTTCATTGTACTTCTGTGTCAGATTAAATGTAAATTGATTCATATCAATTCGTTCCGTTAGATTTTTTTATTCAAATTCATGACTCAATTAACAACCACCATACAACGAAGCCACCCTTCGATGGGATTTGTTGCATTCATATCTTTATGCTGACCCCAATTGAGTTGCAACATCAGTTAGTGCAACTCATGTGAATTCTGACAATTATGAGCAAATCTCCGTCAAGTAGGACCACTTTAAAAGTCTTTTAAATCATTGATTTGTCGATTGGTTGCCGTTTGCTCTGATCTTTATCGGATTTACCGATACTTCCTGTTCTCATTTTGTTTGTCTGTCTGACCACGTGTTACTTTTGAGTCTTGAGTCTCAATAAATCTTTTGTACAGGCAAGTAAAAACCTTTTGTATATTTCTGGAATATTTTGTTGTACAAAAAAACATTTTAGGTGAACTATTCCTAATAATTTTAATACGGTTCTTCTTAAATGCACTCTTTATATTTTTTTGTTTTTTAAATCCGTCTAATCATAGAGATATAAAGTAGATTAGCTTATGACGTGACTTTAGTGTAAAATTTGCCAAGCGAGAATATCATCATTAAAATAACATTTTCAGCAAATTTGTCTGCTGTCTGAGAATAACACGAGTAGAGAGTAAAAAGGTATTTCTCACAAATTTCTCACAAATTGGTTTTTATTGAATAGCATTGGAAATGCTATAGAAAGTAATGTTAATGATAAGAGCTTTAGTAAGAGAGAAGTATCAACAATTTTAAAAAAGTTGTTAGCGATACAATTTGTTAGAATTACTTTTTTAAATCCGCTGTTCTATCTCAGCTATGCTGATGTTGATAGACTCTTCAATCAACAGGAATAGCCTAGTCTATTCTTGCTGTAATACTATATATTTGACGAACACAGGCCGCCTATTTGTTTTTGTTTTGACAAATCATAGCCTGCTTGGGTCAAATGCACCACATAAATTCTTAGTAGGCTATGTTAGTATAATGCGAGATTACATTTTAAGTAAAATCTAAAAGCAAATTTAGTTGATTTCATGCATTCCCACTGTCTTAACACACATCAGTCTCAGCTCGGTGACTGAATATTTCTACTTTCTCACCATGGTTGGTCATAATAAAATTATCTCCAAGAACCACTTCCATAAAGATTGGACCCGTTGGATGAGCCAGAATTTCAAGCAGGTCTTGAAGAAAAGACGGCGGAATCTAATCCGCGAACGTAAAGCACGCGCCATGGCACCCGCACCCTTGAAAGCATTGCGTCCCATCGTGCACTGTCCATCTGCCAGATACAACTCTAAGCAACGGTTGGGAAGAGGATTCTCTTTGGCCGAGATACGCTCCGTTGGGATGACAGTGAAAGAAGCTCGCAGTGTTGGTATCAAGGTGGATCATCGCCGACGAAATAAATCGGTTGAGGGATTAATGGTGAACAGGCAAAGGTTGCAACAATATAACCGAAGGATGATTATCTTGTCCAAGAATGAGCGAAAATTTTATAAGGATCCAATTAAAATATTTACACGGGACGTAAACGAAAAGGACAAGGTTTTAAAAATGAATGCCAGGAATAAAAAAGGTGGAAATGTAGATAACAATTTAAAGCCCCAAATAATTACTCAAGAGATGAGTGCGTTTTCGCCGTATGTAACATTGAGGCAAGAGCGAGGTAAGATTAAAAAGATGAAGAATCGAAGGAAGAAGTTGGCCAAAAAACAAGTTGATGATATTAAGTAGGTGATGAACGTTGTGTGGACGTTATTTAATTAGAAAACAGTTTTTTGTTTTACAAGAATTTTCATTTGGTGTATTATTATTGTTTATTTAAGTTTCTCTCTTGTATCTTGATTTGAATTAATATCCACTTCAACAGATTTTAACGCTTTAGGTGCGAAATGCAACACATTAACAACGACAAGAAAATCTAGTATCTGATCAAAGGGTTGTACGGAATTGTACCGTTCGGTGTGTGACTGCAAAGCTTGCTCAGCTTGAAGTCGTGGATTGCAGAGGGTCTTTGTATTGAACGTTATGTAGGGTTGCGATATCGATGATCTCGTCTCAGTTGCCATCCAATCTAAAGTGAAAAATAATAAAAGAAAGCAGCGAAAGAGAAGAAAGAGGTGTCCCACAAACAACACGAAGACAATACTGAAGCATGTTAACCGTTTCCAGCAGACATCGAGAATGGAATATAATGTGCAGTAAGACTTCGAACGATTAAAAACGATTGTTGAGAGTGAGCAACTGTTGATTTACACGATGCTATGACCCTGATTGCTATCAGTGTTCCTGGTGTGCGTCACAAATAAACGATAGGTGATATTATTCCACACATGGTCAAAAATAAAGCTTGCTTGGTGGAAATTAAGACAAACAAAATATGGTTTTAATATCAACCAATTCAAATCTTGAATTTATCTAGCGAGCCTATTATAAATTAAAATTAAATATAATTTATTGTTATGTTTGTCAATTTTGCATCATATTCATCACGTTTTTGAAACTTTTTAATTTCAATTTTTGTTGTAAACTAGAATCTAGTGGTAGGAAATACTTTTAGGGTTTTTTATATAATTTTTGTGATGTAGCAATGCTTACATGTAAAATGTAATTGATGCAATAATATACTACTGTTTATCATATATTTAGTTAAATTTAGAACACAATCTATTGAACTTAATACTACTAGTATTGTTGTTATGAACGTACTGCAACCATGCCAGATACCGACACCGTACTTGATCTCAATTCTATTATACTGCATTAATTACCAGGGTTATTGGGCAGTTATTGGGACTGAATTCAGTGAGAGTACATATTATATTGAATATACTACCCCCAGCAAGATTTGAACCCGTGTCAATGCTACAGTCAGACGGTTTACTAGTATTAATAATTTAATTGACAAAAACCTGAACTGCTTGAAAAATGATTATAAAGATGCTAAGCTGCTGCCTTTGCATTGAAATTAATTTGCAATTACATCAATCAGTTTTTTTTGAAGTTATTTTCAAGCTGCTAATATAAATGAATGTCTTAACTAAACAAAAATTAAGGTAGAACATACTTAAACATGTTTGTATGATTATATTTTGCTTACAGCTCAATATAATATGGAAAATATAAATGTCTGCATATATATATATATATTCATTTGAAAATACATACAGTTAGTTGATATGCAAAATAAATAGTACCGGTGCATGCGGTTGCTATAATATGCCGCAACATCTTGAGCATACAATGTTAGTTCTCCTTGTAATATTACGAACGTATGTCTTCTTTTCTATGCACCTTGTCATTTTGTATGCCGCACGCTTGATGAGTTTATAATGCTTTGCAACCACTATTCCATCAACAGACACTATCTGTATCTAAACTGATCTCGGTCCTTGCGAGCCCCAAATCATACACAACACACAAGCTTCAAACAATACGCAAGCCCATGTTGTCCATGCGCACCTAAACGAGAATTGTATGGGCGGGGGTGGCGGTTACACATTGCGTGACACTATTATTAAGTGCTTGCCACACACGACAAATGAAACCCGAAACATGCGTTTCGACAACAAAGTCGAAAGCACGTGCCACACGCCCACAAAACGAAGTGGTGCAGCAAAGTTAGGTGTGTTAGTAAAGGGTTACTCTGGTGTAATACAGTAATTCAGCAAAAGCAAACAAAATTCAATAACTTAGCAGCTTTATGTTATTTAGCAAGTTGACAATTTGCCTTAGGGTAATATTTGTGAATAGAAGATAGCGAAGCGAAGGGTAAGAACATAATGTTGGGTTTACTTATGAATTGGTTTGTTGTATGAAGTGAGAAGGGTTTGACCGGCACGGGTGAAATTCAATGCAAGTCAATTGGATGAAGGTAGGGAGCACGCAAGCTGTAGTTAACTTTTAAATCCAATGGTGTTCGACTGTTTGCATAATGCTTGGCAGAAAGCTGCATCACATTTCGAAAATTAGTGTTGAATATAAGTACTTTTGTACTCACATCTTTATCTTAAAACAATTAATATTTATAAATAACGTAAATCTAAATGATAATCAGATTATCAAGTATGACTGCTTCAGTAATGATTGTTTAATGATTTTATATTCTATGTGGAATAAATATTATAAATGTATAAATATCTATTCTCGTATATTATTGTAATATGTTACTTAGAGAAGATTATAACAGCAAGAATTGGTTAAACAAATAGGGAAGTACTATTTTCAGAAATCCAACGTAAGGACAAAAGCATCAGGCTAGAAGAAACTAAAACTAGTTTTGTTACAATATTCTACTCACTTTTATAATACATTTTGTTTAATTATTTATTATATAATTGATAGTAAAGTAAAGAATGGTGGAATAGCTGTTTCTCACCTAGGAGACATAAGTTCGATTCCCGGTTGAGAAGATGAAAGATCCTGGGCACATTAAAAGACTGATCACCCTAGAAAAGAATCTAAAACCCAATCAAATAGCAATAATCCGTAAGATTAAAAAAACAATTATTAAACATTGTACTAATCTGATTGAAGCAAGGTGATAATAATTGTGCTCAAAGAGATCTTTGTTGCTAACAATATTACTATATAATGGAAGATATTTAACTAAAGAGAATGTGTAAAATATTTAATGTATAAAGCTGTCATTTTGTATCTGTTGTATTTATCATATTTTAAATAGTGCAAAGTGTTCATTTACGTCTAAGTAGAAAAATAATAGAAATAGTTTATTCTCTTCTCTTGTGCATCACACGTCTAGCACTATTTTGCAATCGGCACCTGCTCATCTTTTTCGCTCGTTCGCGTGCTAGCAATGAGCTAGCAGTACACGATTGAAATGCTAATTATTATTATCCACGTGCAGGTTGATCTATTTTTCGTCCAAGTAATTTCATCAAATCCGCATACGGCTGAGGCGGTCAATTAAGCGCATCTTGTGTAAAATATTCATAGCCGCATGCACGTGAGTTCCTGCTTGATTTATCATTACTAAATAATCCCGTATCCGAATGTCTAGCATGTTGTTCCACGCTGGAAAGATCAGTTGGTTAGTCGGGTAGTAGTACAAATGGCGATTGCACAAGCTGTGAGATGATGCGGGCACGAGCCATGTGCGCGTGCGTCTTGTCTTCCCGCTGTTCGCGAACGTCGATTCCTTTTGGACTTTTACGGCCGATTACAGAAATTCACCTGACAATAAAATTAATACCTGCGAACGAACAAAACGACACCACCAACTGTACACATTCACCTGGTGCCATATTCGCACTCTTGTAGATTCAACTTTAAATCAATTACGAGTCATTAGGCTATCTTGTATAAATTTAATTCGTAATTCTAATGAATAATAAGTAGCACATTCTTGAATTCTTGTTCTCCGATAACAAAATCAGCAAAACTGAAACCAGCTTATGGACTACTTCCTTTAATAATAAATCTACTATTAAGTAAAACATATTAACGGGTTATCGTAAAAAAACGTTAAAGAAAACCAATCAGAATCAGCAAGTTGTAGGAAAACTGGATTTTCATGTGCCTTCGTTATTATCGCACATACGAGAAAATATAAATGAGAAAAATTAATGCAACTCTCCGAACATATTGAAAAATTAATTTGCCGTGCGTGCGCGTTGTTTTGGTCGCAGCAAGACGAAGATGCTGTAGTAAACCACATTAAGATGTAGACATTTCATTTGCATAGCATTAATCAGCCAATAAGATTCTAGTGCTAAAAATTGTAAATTTATTCGAAGAAGCTGCAATTATAGGTGGTGCGACTAAAAAAAGTTTACATTACGTTTGGCAATATTAACATAGTGATTATTATGAGGTATTAAACTGATTACTTCACGATTAAGATGTAATTAACTCTAATTACCTTATCAAATACTTTAATTAAATAACAATATAAATAATTAAAAATTATTGAAGGAGACTAAGATAATTTGTCATATTGATTGGAATATATTTGCGAGAAATATTTATGTCAAAATTAATACCCAAACATTTACACATGAATTGCATCGTGGCATCAATGGCATCAATGTAGACAGACGTGAGAACTAGAATGTATGAATATTACATTTTCTCTCAAATTAATAATATTCTAGTTGGAATATTAATTTTACGTGTTTCATTTACTCCCGATGTATCTTTATATTTTATTATAACACTTGTTTAATATTAATTTGTAAAACGTGTTCGGCTTGTTGCCTTCTTTATTATGAGATCAATTTAATCTTTATTTATTAGATTTAGTGGGTGTGGTTGGCTGCTTAGTCGTAGGGTGCGTGTTTATTAAGGAGTTTTGAATTTTCAATTTGTGTTTATAGATTTGAATGCTTTCTTTAATCTCGAAATGTTTATTGTCTAATTTTAAAACTGTTGTATTTATGTTTTATTAGGCTTTGGAGATTTTTGTTCTTCTTGTGAAAAGGGATGGACTGGAATTGCAAGTTAATGTGTTTATAGCGCTGGATTAATGGGTATTTGACGGGTTAATTTTTGGAACATTTTTGTTATTTTGTGGATGGTATGGTTGGAGTAGGAGAAACCCAAAACTTACGACTAATCACATCTTTCATCCCCGACAACAGAAACAACTGACCACCTCCACCTAATCTTCCCAATGAACAAATCATATAAAAACAGATAAAATATTAAATAATCATTATACAGATATACTTTATAACCATACTCAACGACATTCTTTATTTATAAGATCATCAAACGTTTTCGGCTAAAAAAAGTAAATTTCATAGTAAGTCTCTGAAAGAATTATTATATTTCAGTATTAAAGTGAGAAATAACTACTTGATAAGATGCTTTAGTAGTGAATTAATTGTTGATATGACACAATGTTTGTTATAACATCTTTCATTCCAGTATTTACTTCCTTTCTCCTGTTATATTCAGGCAAGTATAAATATTTTATAAGTTTTTTAATGTTGAAATAATTTTATAATGTTGCATTGCGAAATAAAGCTTCAATGATAATTTGATAATTAGAATTAGTTTGTAAATTGATTGCTTCGACATGTCATTAAAAAAGATCAAATGAGTCAATTTTGACCACGGACACTTTCACCATTGCCCTCTTGAAAATGTTCGACAATAAATGTTCAATGTTCAATGGAATAGTGAAAATAGCAAGAGTTAATTCCCCAAAAAGCAGAAGAAGCGTAGGAAGACCACGCAAAACAGGGGAAACCCTACAACAACGAGAAAGAAGAAGAAATAACATCAAGCAGAATTGATTAAATTCATTCAAAAATATAAACACGATACCATCTTTCCAACTCTCTCTTCCTGGAGACATGGGTGTGAATTGTGCTAGGAATGCATTCCATCATATATTCTCATTGGATGTAGTCTTAATAATTGTAACCGAATATAAACAACAAACTTTTGTTTTAATGCTTGTCGCAACATTTACTTATGCAAAGCTGTTTGTTGCTTATCTTAAATGATTTGGGCAACTTTTAAATTATAATGAAATTTTTCGAACTAATTGTCATTACAAGTACTTTTATTAGCTTATTCTTCTTGGCGTATTGAAATAAAAAGTTATCATAGAAAAACTTGTGTTATATATATTTTTTTGTTCCTTTTAGTAATTGCATAATTGAAGCAACGAAGTTTAACTCGCTTTCGAATTTTCAGCAAGCCTTTTTTTCATTTGCTACTCAAATTGTAGAAATTGCATCACAATTAATTAGTCTTTCATCCTGGAAATTCCATCATGTGTGTACAAAATTTCAGCTTTCAGCAGTTGAAGATATCTGCTTCAAACTATGACACTTACTAATATTATATAAGTGTGTACTACAATTTGACAAGTGTATCCATGCAATCCATGCAATTGGGTTCATATACAACTATATATTATATTTATAAAAGCTACAGTTTTATTTAACTATAATCTGTGAAATAAAAAAAATGCATTTTTCATATATCACATATTTCTGATGAATTGCTTTATCAATTTTGAAAAAAGAAAGAGCAACAATAATTTAATTCGCCGAAGTGATAAGTGTTTTCAGTCTAATAGAACAACTGCATTGTTTCTTTATATATCTTTATTGTATTCTCATAAATATATACTTATGGTGTTCTTATTACAATACCCTATAATGGTTTATTGTAAAATATATACTGTACGTTTTTAACAGAATTATAAATAGTCGAAAGTATAAGCAAATAACTGTTATGTTTAAGAGCATTAAATAAAGTCATTTAGTTGTCAAAAGTTCTGACTGTTATACAAGGTAATATATTAATTTGACTGGTAATAAAAAAGTAGTCAGGTTTTCAATTTGATATGAACGAGGTTTAGTATTTACTTGATGTTTAGATCTCTCTACTTTATGGATTTATGCACGAGATATGCAAGTTGCAAGAACTGAAGAAGAGTAATGCACTTGTCGCTTGTCGGCATAATTAAATTAACCGCAACCCAACAGCGCGACTACTTCTTGCGGCATTATCGCTTCTCAAGCAAGCAGATGAAGAGCGGGCAACGGAGGCAGCCGGTACTTGTATCGCCGCATGCGTGCAATATGCGGTGAGCGAAGTCGCAAAAAACGGCCACAGCCTTAGTGCAGAAGTGACTTATGCGAGTGACTTATGTGTTTGTGTGTGTGTTTACGATTATTTACTGCAACCATTCTGATTATATTCCTGATCATATTCATTGCAAATATTGCGATGTTGGTGCGGCGGAGAGGATGTGTTCTCGTGCTCTTGTCGCTCTCCTGCCGCCTGCCGTGGCTGTCGTGTCCGGAGAGCGGATATCAAGACATACTGGTTTTTGACGCAAATGTTCCTGACATTGCTAGATTTATTCTAGTGTGCGCACACGCAAACGAGTCTAGGCTGAAATCATGACTATATTGCGCTTCGTTAATGTATCATAATTAACCCTATCAAGGCATGATAGTTTCTTTGTTGATGCCTGAGTGGCTTGAGATATCTCTGCATGCGAGTGTTAAGACTTAATTGCAAAATACTAATTACGTCGATTCAGGCTTTTATGCGGTCTTTAGTTGACGCGCGCGCATTTCTGAGTGATAATCATGCACACGATCGTCCGTCCAACGTGGATGCGGCGAGATATAATAATTAACGTGCAAGACGAGCGTCTAGTTAACTTCAGAAACAAACGACACATACCGCCGGACCTGGTAGTTTACCTTCAGTATTAATACGTTTTGCAAGCTCAGTGGAGAAAGAAATGTACTGCTTTTCTTCAAAATGACAAGATTAATTTTCTATCGGGAGTGTGCTAATACTCTTAAAAATTGAATCAAATAACAGTGATGAAATTGAATCGCGACGATACAATTTGATTTATTATCATAAATTGCAAGACTTACACCAAAAAGTGCGCACTTTGCATGAATTAGTTTTTCCCGGCAGCGCTGAGATGCTAAGCGAACTCAAAGCATTCAGTTATTAAACGCAATTTCTATTCAGTCCTTGAAAGTTTAAGCAATAAGAAAAATAATTATGAGCATATATTACATCAAATGCGAATAATTTTGTCATCAATAATAAATAATTCCAATTGAGGATAATTTATTATTATACGAAACTAATGGCATCAGCCATTCTTTCCTCCAATCATGCAAATTGTGTAATGAATGCAATATACCGATCTGTAATTATCTCTTTTTCTATCCCATTACTTATCAAAAACATCAGTGGCTTAGGTGAATATTTTAGTTTTGAGTTTAAGAACAATAATATTCAATGATACTCAAGTCTTAAGATAAACAGCTTTACAAAGAAGTGCAGAATCGGTTGGTAAATCTAGAAAAATTAATTTCTTTTAGATTTTAATTTTAGAAACGATGCAACAAATAGACACACCAATTCTTGTGTTTACAGATTATTTTTGGGTGGACCATAGAACAACAGTGTCCTATTTATATTGAAATAAATTTTAAATTAAACAAAATAACGCTAGTCCAAGTTAACTTGTTTTATGACATGTCAAAGTGATCACAGCAGGTAAACGGCATGTCGATAGTTGTATAGATTGATTCAATCTTAGTGGGTCGAAAAGCTGGTGTAATTTTTCTGAATGAAATATTTTCTTCTAAGCAATCAAATATAGTGATGTGTTTTCTCCTTCTTACTGCCCTATTTATTATTATTATAGAGATGATCTGCACTCACAAATTCCGTTTCATCGTTGCTGAAAACAAGCGGTAGTATGGACGGCACAGTAAAAACTCAAACATGACTTGCTATTCACGCACTTGATACCGTCAATTAGCGTTTCCGTCCGTTGCTGGGCACCGTTCGCCGCAATTTGCACGAGACAAAATGTCCACAAACGACAAGTAGTCCGCAATTTGACATTTACATAAGCACTGTTGCTCTTGGATCAGTTCGAAATGTTTTAAAATCGTGTGAAATATTTATACATCATATGCGCTCTAATATTTTGACGTGTGCAAATAACCATGGCGAATGGCCGATAAATTTCAAGCTTAAGGATTGCGTGCGCCACCAGACTATGCGCTCTTATTGCGCAGAGAGGATTCTCATGAATTTCTGAGACGTTTTGGATGTGTTTTTGACAGAGAATGACGATTTAGAAGCACTTACTCTTGGCCAATTCAGTCTTGGCCTGACCAACAAAAATTTCTTTCGGATATAATGTATATTAGGATTGGTCAAATGAGGTGAGTGCGTTTTTTGTTTCTTGCTATTTTTAAAGTTGCTTGAAAGAACTTATCACTCCCTCAAATGAAATGTCAGTTACAATGCATGTGAAATTAGTTTAATAAAATAAACAGAAACAATATGCCTGCGGGGTTGATGTTTTACATATTTATTTAGATTGAACTTTTATGCAGAAGTCGGAATATCGATAAATATTTGCCTCATTGCATATTTCAATGACAGGTGAAAATAACAAGATTTTAGCTTGAGATGCAATGGGCACAGAAAATAGAATGCTGTGAAATAAAAATGTGTATAAATAATTGAGCAATAAAGATGAATGAACGATCGCTTGTCAACTGTAATATTTTATTTGATACCTTAAAGTATGCAGACATTTTATCTACACAAGATATACATGGTTAAAATAAGTTAGACTTTGTTTTAAAAAATAATCTATTTTAAAATTTGTGCAATAATTTGTTTTAAATTAAAAATCATTTGTTTTAGGCTCTCATTATAGACATTATTGGGTATTAGATTTACTAGAAAACGCGAAATACTTATATAAATCTTTCAGTAATACACAAATTGGTTAAATATTACAATTTGTTTTTAAATATTACAACTTATGTTTACAGAAAACATAATTTATCAAACTATCTATAAATATCTGTAACAAGTTTTTTTTTTATAGTGGGCAGGGTTTGTTTGCATTAAAAGAGTTTCAGATAATTTTCAATAACAATAAATTTACAATTCATTTACAAAAAAGTTTATTTTTGAAATAAATAATCGGATAAAAACCTACCTGATTGGAATTGGTACAATTGTTTGGGTTGGCAATTCTGACTTCGGATGCCATTGACATGTTGACAACACTGTTATTGTATTGTAATTTTTAGTTCACGTTTATGCCGCTTGAATGCTTGAATTCAAAATCACTTTTTCAAAAAACGCATATAAAAGGAAAATTTCACAAATTATTTCCTACAAAAGCAGGAAAATTCTGGCAGATTCATCAAATCTGTTTCTTAGCGTTCTTTTTTAATATTCAATAGCTACTATAGATCATATGTGTAGTTCTTCAAATATAAATTGACAACAAAATATAAAGAAGCTTGCAAGCGCCTCTGGCGACAATTGTTGGTAGTATCGTATGCTAGGTATTTCGCTAAGACCGCTTTTACTTTATTGAAAAATATTCTACATGTTAAATTTTTTTATGCCATTTAATCTGCCTTACGAGCGATATTAAAATGCAAATAACTTGTAATGAAGGGTTTCCATTTTAAAAAGTATTAGAAAACTTTTAGCACGTGCACATGCCTGTTATCCTTCATTTTCTTTTTGCTGTTTGTGTTGTGCAAGTGTCTCGACACACGCTGCACATTGCGCATTTATTTCTTGTGGCGCGTATCGGGTGTTCAAATGATATAATTACGGACGTGTGCCGCGCGCGCGATGAGGGTACAGGTGATAACACCGCCCGTTTCACCTAGACACCATTTCTAGCCGACTGCGGCTGAAGCACACGCGCTGGTAATTACAATGGTAGATTATGAAAGGCAGTCTGCAAAAGTCTTGTGCAACGGTGCTCCATTGCAAACGAAAAAATACATTACTATTTATGCGACAGCTTGTTCGTCCTGTATTAATAGGATAAGAACTCTAAAAATTCGCAAATTGATTAATCTTAGTTAGAATTTTTAAGCATTATTCTCCCGAATAATTTATGTATAAGATTTTAATTGACTGCCACTTGTGCGTTTGATGACTTTCCTCTTGCAGTTGCTCTAGTGCTTAGTTAGACCAATTAAAACAAGTGTTCTTTGCAGTTAATTTAGAATTCAGCGACATTCGCAAGCTGCGTCGCCCTACACACCACTTCTTATTGATTAAACTGACAATAATCTAGTTTTTATCGGATATCAGTTATGAAAATGCAATTGAGCTCAGGGCGTTAAATGCGTGTCCAATGAATTTTAATGAATATACTCTTCGTATTTGATGATTTTCAGCATAGCTAACGGGGAGAAATCTTGCGTGCGAATTACCATTAATAGGTATCAAGGACGCTTATGACCAGATACTTGGATACTTTAACAGTCCACATGTTGACCTGATTTATTGTAATATATTCTAAAGCAGCGTTATACATTTTAGATAAATTGCTTTTTAATTTATGTCTATTGCCTTTAGTTTAATCAAATTAGATGGATGAGTAGTTGGTTACAGTTTTGCTTTTAACACATTTATGATTTATAGCAAGATAATTCCAGCTTTTCTATTTCTTACCGATTGATAAAAATAAAAGGAAATTGTTTATGGAACTAATTTGGGATCTAAATAAAATCAATATATATTCAATAGATTCCCGGATTTAGTTAAACATATACGATTTTTCAATTTATTTTCTAAAATTATAATAACTATGTTAGATGTGATTCAGTAAGATGGCCATGGATGTGTTGCTTTATCTACAGATGTGTAGTTATGACTACGGTTGTTTATTGGAATTAATTAATAACGAGTGCTCACGTCAATGACACTGGTTGAGTTGTGTTCGAGATTAGAGCTCGGGGGCGGCAGGATGGTTTAAGCGAACTTCTGGAGCTCTTTGGTAGCAACCATTTACTAAATTCTAACAACTATTTATTATCTTTTTAAAATTATGTTTTTAGGAGACAGCATATAAAATATTAGTGAGCATTCATCCATTTTATAATTTTGAAATCAATGTGAAACTTGAAGACAATGCAATTAAGGGAAGTAACGTAATTTGTTGCTGCTGCTATTGAATAGTTATTATTTTATTGTAGTGCTAGTTAAGAAAGTAAATGGTTCTATTTAGAAAACGATTTATTTATATTCTTTTTTACTGTTATAAATAAGAGGGTTGTAGTGTATAACCAAAGTAGGATACTTTACTTTCTTTGCAAAAATATTTAATAATATAAAATGCAGTAATAGATTTAGTATTTAAATAAAACAAATTGAATGCAGAATCTTTGTTTTCTTTGACTTTGGATGATTAATTCCCTTCAATTTCCTGTCTCACTTTATGAACATAAAGAACTGATAGTCAATATACATAAATCAATGTACGCTTGTAACTGCAATTAAGAAATTTTTAATTTGCACCCAAGTATACACTTGCGTAATAAGTAATAACTTCTTCAGTGTCTTGAAGAAATGAATAGCAAAAAATACAATAGACTTACTAATCTCCAAAGAATGCAGCGTGTGTGGCACGGTAAGCAACAAGCTATCGCGCTTCCCGATGGCCCGCAGGAGCATGTAATGTGCAGTAATGTACAGTGAAGAAGTGTGATTTGTGTGTAGTGGCATTATTGCCTTAGGGAAAAGTCGGTGTATGTTTCGGATGACCTATGAGAGGCGCATCCCCGGTCAGGTGGTTCGTGTAGATATAAATTTAAAAGTGAAAGGCGATGCTTTATTCGATTATTACTGGCGAGTTAGGTAAGGCAGAGCGATCCGTATGCGTTGGTGCTTCAAATTGGTTCAATTATATCGACTACCGTCTCTAACCCGCAAGACAAACAACAGAACATTAAAGGAAGAGCAAATATCCAATTTAGATATTTCGAAGAAAAGTTATAGGCAAATACCGAATTGAAGAATGGACTTAATCATAGAGCAAAGAGTTGTATAAATTGTAAAAGTTACAACGCATCATTAATTGTTAACAAAGCGATATATCAATTCTTCTTTTATTTATTCTTTAAAGTACAGTACCTTATCTAGTAAAGTAATAATATTTTCAACTATGATATTTGATGTAAAATTTACTATAAAATAATGACAAAATAATCTTCAAAGTATGTATTTCTATATATTATATTGATAAAACGTCATTATAATACTTACTTGATATTGAGTTGTAAAGCGTTTTCGGCATGTTGCCTTCTTTAGTATACATATTAAATACTTCGTGACCAGATACTGAACAAGGCAACATACCAAAAACGTTTTACCAAATATAAGTGTATAGTAAAGTTTTATCAATATAATCATTCATAAACACTTCGTAACCACACTCAATAATATTCTATTTCTATATATTTTAATTTAAAGCAAACAACTGGTTTATATGATCATGATTCTAATTGCTAGAGCAAAGCGTATATCCGGGAGGCAAATTTTGGATGTAGTTTATTTTTGCATAACGAACAAACAAAAAGTTTGAGTGGAAATCTGTACGGATCCGCGGCGCCAGTATAATTGAAATGCATGTTTGGCAAGTAAAATAAATTCATATTAATTTTACTACACAGAAAGTTTTCTTCCAGCTTTCAAACTTAGGCAAATATGCAACCAGGAAAGCAGTAGAGGTAAATTGCCAAAATTTCCCTGCATTTGTTTTGATTCCAGTCAATTTAACTAAAAATACAAATTAATAATTTTATATACTTCTGCCCTACCAAATGCCCTATTGTCTAATTATAAAGATGCTATATAAGAATCATTATTAAAGATTGTTAAGCACACAAGCTGCAATTGCAGATGCAATATATTAGAATAAAAATTAAGATGTCTGATTTGATAATGCGCTTATTTGCTTCTACCAATCTTCACTTATAATCTTATCATGAAAGCAATCTTAATCTGCAAATTAAAATTAATATGTTTCACACTTCCCTTTATTTGCATAGGCAGATGTAAGATCTGAAGTAAAATCAAATTGATTAAAACATCTACGCTTGAAAGATTAAAATTTCCAGTGAAGACGTTTCAATTGCCGAGGCGAAAATTTCCACATCGTCGCGTCCAATTAGGTTCAAATGTGCCAAGTCTGTCACGACAATCAAGCAGGGCCACTAATGCTGCCACCTTTTGCGCCTCTTGCAATCGTCTTGTCCCGTTCATCTATCATTGCATCACGAGATGTGGGATGCATTCACGTGCTCGCGGTCAAGTAATTGTAGCGAAAGTGCGCCATGCCCACCTTGCTGCACCACATCAAACGGCGGATTGCGCGCGCCGCTTGACACTGACATTGACACATTAAAAGTGTAATAATAATGTACAGACAGTGGTAAATCTTGCACCACAAGACGGAGGCTGCGCTACCATAAACTCACAATACGCGCAAAAAGGCACGATGTTAATAAATAATATAACCGAATGAAGGCACTGCAGCTTGGAAAAATCGATTGCAAGCTCACTGACCATCCGCTGAGGTCGAAGTTCACTCGATCTCATACTGCGAATCAAAGTTGAATTGGTTGCGCCCATAGTTGGGATCAGGTTGTATGTGGAGAAAAAGTTACTCTCACGGTGGAAGGTTTGAGTTGCAATCATCTTGCTGCTCTGATCAAGTTGTTGAGTCTGCGGCAATGGAAAAAGTGGACGCACCTGACTGACTCAGGCGCTTGCAAGAAATTGCGAGAAAAAGCAGTAGTGGCGTTATTGAAGAGAATAAATGGTTCAATTACGTTTGACTGGCCCGCCGGTGGCGATTGTCGTCTTTGTGGGCGTACTTGGTGGGTACTATATTAAATTACCGCTAATTGGACAGCATAATTATAAGGCTTCTAACTAACACACTACGGGTTGAAAAAAATGATTTATTAAAACAAAGAAATAATTAAAATTAAAAAAGAAATTATATCAATACATTAAAAAGAGTGTAGTCTTGAGATGGCGCTATGGTAGTTAATTCTAACCTTTCTTGTCAGGTTTTAAATGAAAAAAATGTAAGAGATTAATATTTTAGAAAATATAATTTCTCTAAGTCTGTTTCACAGTTATTCTAGTTTTTTCTTCTTTGTTGCTAAAGATCCTAGCAGGCAAGCTTTTTGAAAAACAATTTTTCTGACTTTGGTAATATCTAGTAATAAGGAAGTAAGCCGATGTTTTATTAAACGCACGTGGCGTAAACGTGAACTAAGAATTACAATACAAAAAAAAGAGTGTTGTCAACTTGTGACGCTAGCGCCACTTGCGGTTACATGTCACAGTATTCGATTCGGCTTGCTTCGGCAGCTGAAGTCAGAAATGCCAACTCAAACAATTGTACTAACACAAAACAAGTTAACATCCGATTTTTTGTTCTTAAAAATTTCTGCAATAAAACTACGCGTTAATTACCATTGAAACTCATTTGAATCAATATCTTCCGAAAAAAGAGAATTTAACAAATTCTTATTTGTTTCATCTTTTAGTTAACTCATAATAATATTTTGAATTAACCGGTTTTAAGCATCTAAATTGTCAGTTGCAATACTAAATTTGAATGTGCACAGGGTGCGGATGTTGCTAATACGACTAATACGCAATCACACGCACCCTTTTTTACACCCTTTGTCGTCGACAAAACCGTTTGTTGTTGATTAGCACCGATTGTCCGCGATTGTCGCATTACTCGCACCACCCCTCTTCACTATGTTTACATACCAATCACACCGAATTAAACTCGGGCGTGAAATGCCACCGATTCAATTCACAGCGCTTCCTGCCGGTAGAATTGCTTTGCAGACCCTTTGATTTCGCGAATCGAATCACGTATTACACGGCGTGTAATGCGTGTCGCTTGTGGCACTCGCCGAACATTAAACCTCATCATCCACAACTAAGTGCATCACGTGGCGGGTGCGATTGTAAAACTTACACTCGAAGTACGACGAAGAAAAAGTGATCCATCATTAAATGCTGACGCTTGTGGGAAGCGGTTGGTTGATATAGTGCTAATTATAAACTTTTTGTAGCAGTTTCTACTTAAAAAAGAAACTGTAAAAATATAATTTAATGGAACGATACGATGAGAAGTGATTTTGCGCGCGACTATCCTTCATCGATGTATGCAAATAAAGAAGCACTTGTATCCTATGAAATCAATTAAAACGCGACTAATTATGGCATTCATACTAGCGCATTTATAAATACATCAGCAATATATGTGCCAATTATAATAATTCCCCATACTAAGATTGATTTCATTGGGCGTTTATCGACATGGCTTGAGATTAATATGACGCGAATTAATTTATATTCAACATTGACAAGCTCATTTCACGTCAGCTGGATTTACATGACTCAAATTTTAATTGATTTAGGCAGACAATAAATATGCATTAAAATGAAATGGGTGTAACACCTCAATAACATTTTAAATAATCAGTTTAAGATAGCAATTGATTACATTCCAAACGGATTAGATCTAAATAAGTTTTGAAGAAATTAATCAGACAAATACTTATCTGCTTGAAATTTGTACAATTGAATCGAATGTTGCGGCATGTAACCGCAAGTGACGCTAGCTGCGCAAGTTGACAACACTCTTTTTTGTTTTGTAATGTTTAGTTCACGTTTCTGCCGCTTGTCAAAAAGTCAAAAATACTTATTATTAAAAAGTTATTATTTTTGAGAATAGTAAAAAAGTTTTGGTAGTGAAACTTGACGAGTAATGCAACCTGGATTATGATTTCCACTAAGGAAAAATAGAAATAAGTTTTAAATAAATAATATCAGGCAATGCATGCAAATACAAGGTTGCATTTCATATTGTCCACTTGTATACTAGTATTGTGTATTCTTTTTAAAACTTAATGTCGAACATGACAACTGTAAATTACGATTTGTTAACCTAATATGAGATAAAGTGCCTTAACTATTTATTTGCGATTGAATTATTATCCATTATTGAAATGTAAAATTGAAATTGTATCCATTTCGAGTACGTTTGCTAGAAAATTAAATGCAGTTATTAGAACGCAGATTGTGCAAGCATTTGAATATGTTTACATTTTTATTCATGCTGGTAGTTTCTCTTTGCCGCTACAAACAAACAAACACAAGAGCCAACCATCAAAGACGACAATAACCTTTTATTATTGATTTATTTTTGCGTCCACCAGCGCCAGCGTTTTACAAATCGCACCCGGCGCGCTCGTAATTTATCCGCATTGAGCGGAAAAAGTGCTTTTAAAATGTTGCACATTTCGCGCGATATACTCCGCACTCTGGCCGTGCTGCGGCTCGAATTCCATAAATCGTTGAATTTATCATGTCGGCCCGGAACTCGCGTACGATTTATGCGCATCTTAATGGTGTTCATGTAAAAACGCACTATTTGCGATCAATGCACACGATGCGAGATGAATATTCGCAAATTCTCCGCCGAGTTATGTGCGCGCGACTATGTCACTTCTAATGAAACTAAAGTGCGCGCCATTGAATTTTTTTTACTTGAAACTCTATCAGCATTTGTTTCATTCGCAACGAACGCATTGAATGGAAGAAAAATGATAAGATGATAATTTTAATGCACTTACTAAGTACGGACTTCATTGGCGATTATCGCACATCTCTAGCGTAAATCATGCATAATTGAATGATTCATGTCCGAACGGTTTGGGAAAGAATGAAATTATTAACTTAATGTGAGACCCTCTTGATTCATAAATTAATCAATTTGCGAGGTGTGCGTTGAATACCTGTTGACAGGCTTGTTAGCGACAGGCGTGTTTTACACTTATTGTCGTCGGGAAGATCTTGCGAACAATCGCGTGTAAATTGCACAGCGGAGAACAACAAAGCGCGCATTCGCGGTGAACAGATGACCATCGGTCGTAAGGTCTGCGGACAAGTGGAAGTTGACTCTTCGTGCGTACTCTTCACACTTTCCAGGCTTCCAGCGTGCGCAAAAAGCATCTTGTGGTTCATCTTGACGCGTACGCGTCACGAAGGCTCATAAACTGTTTTCGTAATGATTTGCATAAAATTTCCAAACACCATCAAGTAATAATATATGTTACACAACGTTGTGTGATATCTACAGTTAAATGAAAATGCGTAACATGTTAATATTTTCAGTGCAATACATTGTGTTTCAATTGAAAGCGCAAGAAACACCTGCAAACTCATCCTTGTTTTAACTTAGTGCTCACTTCTATAATTAAATAGACATTAGTAGTGAACATAAGCACAGCTGAACACAGCTGAATATCCTGCTGAGGGTATATTCAATAAATAATATATACTGTCTCAATATGATTCAGTATAATAAAGTAGGAGACGATTACGGTGTCAGTCTGTACAGACCTGTCTTCTGATTTGAATTCCTAATTATTGTAAATAATTATATAACTAATAAATCAATCGGCGCAAATCTATGAACAAACTGTATTTCAATGCTTTAGACAATTCTTTGCTTTTGGATCGATAAGAAGACATCGCAATGCATCAATAACTTTATGTGTTTCACTCGAGCTGATCACCGGATACGCAGTTTTTGAAAATATCAGCGTGCATTACTTTTTTCAGTCGGAGCTTATCAACCAGACTGCGTCTTGCGCCGGATTCCAGATGCTTGTCTCTTGCATCCCGACTCTTTCCAAGATGCGGATTGCAAAATAAGTTATATCATGCAATTGCGTCTGCCTGAGAATTCGTATCATTTGCAGCTAATGTTAAATACCAATGGAATCGTAAAGATTGTATGATTTACAAGTACTTGCCAGGTTGTTAAACATCTGAGTACATAAATATATTTTTCTGAAATAATTTAGAATGCGTTATTGAAATTCTCTGTCTAAGCAATACTAAAGAAGGAAATGAGTCTTCTTTACATTTTCTTCAATTCTTAAGTCACCTCTCTATAAATTTGATATTTCTGTAGAAGCATTTGACGATAATTAACGTGTGTGACAAGGTATAAACCAAACAAAAATTAATTTTTGCATTCATAGGTTAAATTTTTCTCTCACCTGTGGCAGAAATCATTTCTCGGCAAGTAACGCCATCTAGTGCATCATTAATATACATAAGTAATAGATTAAAAAAAGACTAAAACATGTATAAAATGTTATATATTAGTTCAGAAGTAGCATTAGTTTGGAAGAAAATCTTTATTTTCTTATGATTAGTTGGCTGATAAAAGTGAAAATATTTTTTTTATTTCGTGTACCTAGAAAATTACGGATTT
Organism: Diploeciton nevermanni; assembly: GCA_027575565.1. Lineage (NCBI taxonomy): Eukaryota > Metazoa > Arthropoda > Insecta > Coleoptera > Staphylinidae > Diploeciton > Diploeciton nevermanni. Next base: position 4,533,908 of record JAODIE010000001.1, read on the forward strand.
TTCAGTATTTTCCCATGAATTTGTATTATAGAGAGAAGAAAAGAGAAATCAATTTATTTCTTCCTTTATTCAATAGAGATGTGATAATTCCTTGTTTGGTATATACTAAGTAGCAATAAATAGACATAACATATTCAATTAGTGTAAAGAAGACTTAAATCTTTTAAATAAATTTACCCAAGCAATAAAGTTCTTTGCAAAGATGTGAGACAATAAAGAAATGTTAATTCGTGACGCGCCAAATGCTACTTCAAGTCGTTTACGATCGATATATCACTGAATAAATCGGCGTGCAATCGCCGGCCATCTCCGAGCCATCGTTGGAATCGAATAAATAAACCGCTTATATCTTAATAGTGCACTTTATCGACGGCTTAATACACGCTTAATAGACTCGCTTATCGCCCGCTGAACAAACGCTGTTTCCTTTTGATGGAAATTAACGATGCGAATATTTGCCATTGCTAACAAACCCTTCACACAGTAATCGAATCCTGCACTCGAATAATAGAAAATGAGTTATAAAACAACATATAGTTACTTACTATCGAAATGCCTTCCAATCGGAAAACTAACAGTTTAAAATGATTTGGAATTATTTGGTTTATGCGCAAGGAACATTGCGCTGAAATGAGGAAAAGGAAAAACAACGAGGGGAAATAAAAAGCGGCAATTAGCGAACGTAATCACACTACCTACATCGCGCCGGCTCACGTTAACATTGCGTTAAATGCGCGTGGACGCTGTAAATTTCGAGATAAGAGCGCTCAGCTCGCCGGGGTTGTCGTCGGCAGAGAGATGTAGGTAAATGACTGCGAGCATAAGAGTCAGACACGTGAGAAATGCAATCGGCGATTCAATCCGAATGGCGCACAAGATTTGCAACGATTTTGGAATTTCCAATCTACTGGACACGAGTGTCTTTAGTGCATACGAGAGGACTATTTAGCCAAGTATCGCTTTTAAATGCGTCCTTTAATTGCAACATTAACCAGCGAATCTCTAATATCGAATTATTTCTCTTCTTCAGCGTGATGCAGGTTAAATAAAAAATAGGTCTACTTTAAGTTACGCCTAACGAATGTGTATCTGCCAGGTAGTAAAGAAGGGACAGGTCAGTTTATACAGAAATTAAGCAATTTTATGTAAGTAAGAAATGACCAATGCAAAAGCAAAAGAACTTCTCAATTTCTTTAATTGGCAATTAATATTCACGCTGAATGCAAACGCAAGTCGGTTCTTTAGCGGGTGTGTAAACATAATTTAGACATTCAAATGATCATATAATCGTCGACATGGACATCGATATATATACATACATATTTAAAATTTATTTTTGTCTTCAAATTGCACGTCGAGATGTCTTGGATCTCGATGCAGTTTGGTGCACAATATTTACATGGTGAAGCAGAAATCTTGATCTATTAATTTCTTACATTGGACCTTGAGCAAACAGACGCAATTTGGATTAAAATAATTGACGCTTCATTAAATGACGACGTTTTGCTTAAAGCTTGATAATTGCGATAAGTCAAAAGTAATAAATTTTTTTTAAAGCAGTCATACTTGCTTTACATTGCAATGATGCAAATCAGCTAAGTAATAAATTTTAAAACTAAGCATAAACTGAGTATTATTAAACAACTTTTGCTATTAAATGTAACAATAGTTACAATTTTAGAATCAATCTGAAGCAGTTTAATGGTTGCAATTAAAACATTATTTAATATTGTACGTTTAATTTTCTTCTGAATTTATTAAACTTTAGTTCTTGCCAAAATTAGATCCAAATAATGTTTTCTATAAATTTGCAATGAATTTAATTTTCTGTGTGAAGTGCTAATTTTTATGCGTTTTGTTGCAGATAAAAATATGGTTAAAATATAGAAGCGTCTTCATAATTAAGTAAGACAATAAACGAAAGAAATATTATTTATTTTCGGATATAAAAAAAATTGATTGCACAGCTCACAGAGTTGCACAGAGTTTCGGCAACTACTCTCGCTACTCTACTCTGAATACTTAATCCATTTTGTCCACTCATTGCTTTAGTTATGGTTGGCATGTAGTTAGCATGTTAGTTCTCCTTTGGTTTATAACTACGCGATAGAAAGTTTTGCCCTGACTAATTTTTTGTGTCATAAGCAGTGCACTGCAGTACAAGAGCATTTCAATCAACGCATTTCTTCAATTCAAGCATTAAATTGTGTGTCTTTTTTCTTGCTTCTATTAATCCTGTATGTATCACATTTAGTTTTCTTGATATTTTCTATAAATACTTGGCACATCGCAATCCAACTTATCCTTATTGCACCCGGTATTGTACCTCGAACAAAAGAGTGGAATAAGAGAAAATGCACTAGATAAACACGTTTGTTTTATACCTTGCTGCTCCTATCCACAACACAATACAACGTTCCTGTTCCTTTTGTTCGTTTCTCTTTTCAAATGACGTTTATTAAGCAATACAGGAGACCACCATCGTGGCGACACTTGTCTTTTTTTTCCTGTTCATTTAAGTTGTGCGTGCACAAAGACAAATAACGAATAATTGAAAATTAACACTTAAACGCACGCATAACTCTTCGTCCCCTTTAAGCAAGCGGTGCTAAATTAAAATTAGAAACGACGACAGGATGCTCATTTAAGCAATTTGCACATTTCAGGTGATAGCAATCACATATCAACACATTCTCCTCTCGTGAAAGGCTAGAAATATTTAATGTGCTAGTATGTCAGCAATGCACGTTATCAGCGATTTGCTACCGTCTTATTCTTTATTACCAATGCGCGTTTATAGTTGCTGATAACATGCGAATCTGCATGTTTCTCGCAGAAATTTTAAATGCCAGCCACTTATGACAATGTGATTGCTCGCCGTTTCTGCGGCTTGCAGTCACTGGTTTATTATTTATTTATGCGTGGATGGAAGATTGTCGGAAATTTATGCATACTAGCTATGAATTTATAAGAATAGCGATAATGTGCAATACTCAGCGAGGAGAATGGCTACGGTGTGTGGGTTGGCTGGGATCGAGCGATGAAAAGAACTGCAAATTGTCTTTTACGACGCTCTTGTGCGATGCGGAAAAATGCAGAGAAAAACGGCACTGCTTCACGCGAATGAAGAAGCAAGACAATAAATGTTGTGTGCGTTGCAAGTGCAGCGGAAAAGGTGATTGTAGCTATGATTTAAGCGGCTATTAAAAGCGCGATCTCGTAAATTGATCACAAGGGACTGAATTAAAAACGCTTTTATCACTCTAGATTTACTTTGTGTAGACGGAGTTGCTTATAAGTAATAAGCACTAGTAAAAGAAAAATATATTTTACGATATCAAAATTATTATGGAACAGGTACTAATTAGTAGTCACTACTTTTGATGCTTTCTTTCTGAAACTAATTATTTTACAAAACTCGAAAATAATTAACATGATAATAAAAATGGGTAGATCCATGCTAATAAGTTCACTTTTTATATTTTATCGTTACGATACTGTAAATTACTTTATTTTATTAATTAAAGGTGAGAGCAAAACTAATTGGAAATTAATAAAGTAAAAAATATTGTAAGGCTCTAACGATATTACGTTATTTTCCAATAGTTAACTCTTATAGTATCTAGAAAAACAATACAAAATTCTACTTAATTTCCAAATTTATTCATTCACTTAAAACAATTTGGAAAGTCTTTTTATGGCATTTAGGTTGTTACAAAATATTTTTAGCATTTTTTTTTCTAATTTGTTTGCATCATCCTTGAAACTTTCCTAGTTTTCTCGGAAATGTTTTTTTGAAAAAGATGAAGAAGAAAACAACGCTTAAAACCAACGTGATCAACGCAAAACACAATGTTGTCTACATACCGCAATTGCATCAACACAACTCGAGTATTATTTTTGTCAAAAATGATTAACAATTAAACTGCGAGATAAACCTATTTGAATATAAGTCAAATAAATCTAAATTTACTTTAAATAGAATCAAATAATCACTACAATGAATATCATCCATTCATCGATGTTCAGTGAGCCGTGAGAAAATTTCAGAACCAGGTGAGTTTTTACCTGATTAAATGTTCATCCCTCTTTAATAAGTTAAGGTGCCAATCACATATCTGTTGGCAAACGTTGTATGGTCACGCAATAGTTGCGTAGTATTGGGAAAGACCCTTCGCAGTGCGCATAATGACTTTGTGTTTCGTGTGAAACTAATTAAGGATGGCCCAACACCAAATCTATTACATCGACACGTGACCCACTGAGTTATAAACAGTGTTTTCCTAAATTAATGATTATGATTATTGATAAATCTACATAAAACGCTGATTGCTAAAAAAATTGACCATCATGGAAAATATTCTGAACAAATCTTTTGTTTTAATAAAGAAATAGATATGAAAAACTTATATGAAATATATTACATAAATAATATCAGATAAATCTCGCAAGTAATTCTAGTGATCTAGTGATTTATTCGCAACTCTAGACTTTGGGAATTGAATTGTTTGAAATTGAAAAATTATCTTCTTTAATGAAACCTAAAATTTATTTATTTTATTTAAAGTATAATTTAAAATACTGGACAAATATAAGTAAGTAAACAGCAAATATTTTGAATTGTTTACAATGCCTTTAAAAGTGGCAGCAAATAAATAAGACATGGAAATAAATTTAGTTTTTAACAGCATGCCAATATTACAACACTTCAAAGTTACAAAAAGTTTTGATAGTTTAATTCTGCCTGCGATTGAAATTATTTATTTTTTGAAACAATATTTAACTCTAACAATCATCTCTTTATCAATAATAATTGTATTAAATGCTAATGCGTTATATTAGCACCTAATAAATGTTGCTAGTAAAAAAATACACTGTTGTATGTGTCACTTTATGTGTCTGTTTTTGGAATGAAATCTCAAATATAAAGTGTAAACGTTGGGGTTTAAATAAGAATTGAGCAATGCAAAATCGATTTATGGTCTAATGAAATTAATGAATGAAATTTTTTTACAAAATGTGGCAAAATCAAACCGAAGTGAACTTTGGCAGAAATTAGAATTACGAGCTTCTCGATAACTAATGCTATGCCATTTTATTATGTACAAAACTATCTTACACTTTTCCTACACTAATGCGTCTTAACGCTAAGCGAAGGTTCCTGAAGAACAGACACAGCAGCTGAACTATTTTACCATGGCAAGCCTACAGGTTGTGGCAACATGTTTAATGCTAGAAAAAACATTGAAATCAAACAATGTGCCCAACTTGATTATTTTGGCATAGCACTTTTGTCCAATAGTGTAATGAAACATTGGATTTAGTTATAATTGAGTAATTATTACTGTTACAGATTGCTTTATACATTCCACTAGAGTTTTTAAATTTGCTCACAATAGCATTGTGAACTACTAATGTCCCAATAGTGGCTGCACCAAGATTCTTATCATTTACACGCAATCTGAATGCAATCGTCTGCATGCAATCTGCAAATCTACATCGACTCCATGTGGCCAAAGTGGGAAACCAGGAGTCAATGGAACAAATAAGAAAAGTAGGAAAGCTGGAGAGTTTTGTCACGCTGGTGATGCTTATCTTCCGTTTCCGATTCATAGCTTAGACTAGTATTGTTCCATGACGATTTCGTTACAGTGATCACACGCACAATTTCCCTACGAAGCTCAATCTTGATTTGCAATTCAGTAAGGCAGTAAGTAAAAAAAGTGAAATAATTGTGACTTTCAATATGGAAATGGAAATAGAACTTTCACCTTTTTAGGTTTTTGTTGTTTGTACAGTTTGTGTGCTTGAGAGGGTAGAAATAATTTGCTATTGAGTGCATTGTCCAACTGACCACTGCTGGTATGTGGTATGGACAGGAGGGGTGCAAACAAATAACAATTGAAAAATGTTTAATCGAGGAAATCGGGGCAATTTGATATGGCCAATAAATTATGTTTTTTTGGGTCAGGGTAAGTTTCCCAATTTGAAGCGTGGTAAATATTAGAATAAAGGTGAGGTAACGTATAGAAATTCGTCTTCATTAGTGTAGCAATTCAATATTGTTAGGTTTCTTCTCGGTAAGTCTTCTGACTCCAGCAGTAACAACGACGTGCATATTCAGAAACCGCAGATTCAAATCCAGCTGGAGATATATTCAGTAATAATATATACTCCTACGAAATTTAGTTCTAATAACTGCCATTAATAATAACTCTGGTAGTTGATGCTGTATAATGGAATGAAGGTCAAGTACGGTGTCGATATCCGTCGTGATTGCAGCACTTCAAAAATAACAAAATAACAACAATATGATATTAGTATTATAATACTTATTACCTATAAGTATTTAATAAAACACTTTTGCATCATAGAATGAATTAAAAAGTATTTAATTTAATAAGTTTATCATCTTATTTTGCCAATGAAATTTCTGGCAGATATTCTTATTTATAATGTTTTATTATTTCCGAAATGTTGGAAAATAAAGTTTTTTTTAGTTACAGTTTTAGCGGTGTTTGAAAAACTTCTACAGTTTCCCAATGATTTAAGCAATATTAAATCATCAATATTTAAGCAATGAGTGAATTACAGTTGCACTACATATACAATATTGATTAAGTATGCTGTCTGTAGTCACAATATTTGGAAGTACAAATACTACTAGGTATCAAATATAATATTATCTCATTGTCCTATGCTATCTCGTAGTACTGCTGTCAAACGTTAATGCTGCTCTGATTACTAGCACCGATTATAGCGCAGAGCTTCCCCTTTGTCCACTCCGGAATGCTTGTACTAAACTGTCCTAAACGAAGCGCAATGCAGGAAAACGCAATTGACGCACGTTGCGCCTAACCGCCGAGTTAAAAAGGGGAAGACACACGTCCCCGTTAAATATTGAGGGTGACATTAAGTGTACAACCCTTATCAAGTGTGGGAACCTGTTGGATTAATGGAAGATTATCTACTTCCGTCTTAAACAATACTACAACCGCAGCAGATACTTTCGCTGTTTTAGTGCCTAAAGATATTCGTATAGTAACAAAAACACAAAAACTATTTGAAGTTGTAAGTTTCATGTGCATCAGACTAGACTACATGTCACATTGGTTGCCTACCTTAAGAATTATTACATCTAACATTAAATAAGATTTTAATTATATTAATAATAATTATATTAAATAATAATTTAAGACCTAATAAAAGTAGGTTGGTCTGTTAAAGTAAAATTATATCAATACTAGTTAGACATTTTATTTAATGGTTATTGGTTTTTATTGCGCACAGACAAAGCAGTTTCATGGATGCCTCATCATAAACGTTTTCAATAACGTAAAGAACACAAACTTGATGGTACCATTAAAACTCAATTTGCATTGGTTATTATATAAAATGTGGCCACTTTTTGAGTGCCTTTCTAACGGATATTGTGGCGCACTACCGCACAATGCAGAAGTGATCCTTAAACCGCTCTCAGCCGGGTCGTACCGCGCTGCATTCAATTCGCCCTGAAATATAGTCGAAACTTACACCATCGTACACAATGCTTTCCTCGAGTGGTTCGCAGGACTCATGTAAATGCACACAGAAGTGGCTCATGTTAACGTGCAGTATGAATGGTGAACAACGCTGTCTAGCTCAATGAAGGCCGACCAGAGCGAACGCGTTCACACTTCATTGGGTCCGAAGTAAAAACTCCAGAGATGGGAGATGAAAGTAGTACATGCGATATTTGTGGAACATTGTAACATGTCTGTATACATTGTCGCGCCCAGTGGGTGACTTTCGATTGTTTGATTTTTAAACTTTGATACGTCTGCAAATAGACTCAGGGGCTTCAAGTGAGGTTAGTGATGTAGAATTAAGTCATAACGATATAATGTTGCATAACTAAATTAATACATTTATATTCAAAAATAACTATGAACCAGCCTAGGGTTGTCAACAATAAAATAAAAATTATCCTAATGTATGCAAATATATATCTTAGATTGGAATCAACTTCAACTTTAAATTGGACAGTTATAATAATGAAATTGTCACATGAATTATGTTAGAAACCCAATCTTTGTAATGGGTTCATAATGATATTAAACTTTAAAGTCATATTAGCAGAAGATTAACTTTAAATTGTTTTATGTTCTGTTAATAAACACAACTAGTTTTGTAAGAAAATAAAATTTTAACCTCATCTGTAATATGAATGTTTTATATTTGCATACGTTGATATCAACAATACTATTCTCGATATAGACAACAGTGTTTTACTAACACCCTCAACTCTAAGCATTTCCTTTGTCCTCTTATTTAATATGCGAATATTTAGCCCTCTTATGCTGAGGAAGCACGCGTATGCACATCCATCAGCACGCTGCATCACCGCACCGGGAATGGTCGAGGGCACGTGACCCTTCTGTACCGCCTGACAGATAACACATGCAGTCGAGTGCGCTTTTGGGTCTATTAGGGGCTCGCAAACATCGATGTGCACGAGCCTCTTTTTATCCGCACCCGCAAAGCCAGTCGAGCGGCAATTGCAAACCAGGTGTTAATACCGTGCCACAGATATAACTGAAGCAGTGGACTATGATTCTGGTTCTAGCTAAAATCAATCTCTATCTAGCTCCATTCGAAGATGGCGACTGCAAGTGAGGAAAGGTAAGCAGTGAAAATGCTATAATAAGCAAGAGAAATAAACGTATGCAAAGTACATACTTTGTATATATTTTACTATAAAAATATTTACGCATCACTGAATATGTCAATATATTATTATCAAGCAAACGAGCAACCCTTTCAGCAGATTATCACTGTAATAAATATGTAAAAATGATACTATTAGGAGGCTAATGTAGCGTAACACTTTTTCTCATCTAGAGTCCTCTGAACATTTATCAAAATATATATTCATGCATGCATGAATCTGTTTATGAATTTATCGAGTGTTACTGAGGCGAGGACATGCAAAACATGGAGAACAACTTCTCTGCTGATATTCGACAAAGATATTTTATAAATTTTAAGCTTAGTTTTTACTTGCTTATGTTCCAGTCAGCTACAAGAATATACGAGTATAATTTTCGATTTAAGTGTGCAATAAGTAAGAATTTTTGTTCTTTCACTATATATTTGTTACTGAAATAATGAACACATTGCATTCTCTTTTTTGGAAACTATTTATATTATGTTATGTAGTTATGAATGATGTTTCTTTGGAGACGTATCTAGAAAAATTTAACCGGAGAAAATATCAATTAATGCTAGTGAGTCAAACATAAATTAGGTGATTTTTTAAGGTTATATTGTCTCTAGACCTATAACCAGAGTCATTCCGGGAAATTCAGAAAAGTCATAGCATGAAAGATCTTTGTGGTATGCAGATTACGAAAACCAAATGCAATGAACCACATAGCAATGAGCCGACATTATTTTCAATTTTAGTTGGCACAAACTCCACTTAAAGCTACTCATATAGTATTCTCAAATTTAGCTTGGTTAGTTCTTCATTAGAATATATGGTCTCTACTTAATTTATAATTCCCATCGTCAATGTAAAATAAAAAAGTGCCAAAATTGTTGTGGGTCCCAATAAATTTATGGTTTTGGTTCAAACGTTATGAATAGAGTGGCATAATGGCAACTTTACACCGGAAAAGCATAGAGAGAGAAGTTTCTTCTTATCAATGACAATATATGAAAATGGCGCTATCTGCAGTATGTTAATTAGTAGATAATACCACAAGCAGTTTGCAGGAAACTTTTGCATCACCCTACATTTTACCGTTCGCATTGTACAATGTTTTCGCCGATTGTACTACACACATTTCAATTAATACGGGGTGATACATTTGGTAATGCATTTATTTGCCGTTTTACTTCATAATTGTCGATGTAAAATTAAACATTAAGAGATTGGCAAGTAAGTTCAATCAAAATAGACGAGTTCCGTTTAAATTATAAACCAATTTCCAACGGAGATATGTTTGACAATACCTTGTATAGTTGTATGTAATTTAACGATTTACAGATCCACAGATTTGAGATTCGGTTACCATTCGGCTGAATCGCATAGCCGTTTAGCATCATCTGCATGCATGAGAGGCGTGCTCTTTGAGAGCGCGCCAATTACAGACCTTTGGTGATAAACAGTGCGGATAATCTTTCGCATTATCTTTCGGGCTGCACTCTGCCCTCTGCTCACTTTGACGCACTTTGATTCACGCGGCGAATACATTCGCGTGGCGCACTACATTCGTTGCCAGACAGGCTGCATGCATGCGATCGCATTGTTGACAATAGGAGGATGATGCTGTCAAAGGACTATCAACCACACTAATTTCTAATTTTCCTGTTTGTCTGCGCACAACATGTTTGCTTTGAGTACATTATCTCCTAAACATGTTACATTAATTTATATCAGTATATAACCAGGTGATGTTCAACAGCAGTGAAATTATTAAGTTAAAAGTAATAAAACAATTAAAATTGAAAAAGACTTGTTTCCGCCCGGGATCGAACCGGGGACCTTCCGCGTGTTAGGCGGATGTGATAACCGCTACACCACGGAAACAACACACCGGATCTTGGTTATAGACTTTATCTAAATAAACGCTTAGTCATATATAGTATACTTGAATTGTAAGCTCGTTTACTAATGTTTTCAAATATAAATAATTGCTACATTAAATCATATATCAGACATCTTTAAATCTTATTATCAATGTTTACGCCTGTTTGTTTAAATTGTAAAGCGATTAGTTGACTGTGGAATTGACAGACAGCGGTTACCTCGTGTGGGGTGGAATCTGTTTGAAGCGCTTGAGTCGCTTGAAATGTTGAAAGAATCGACGAATAATGGGAAATCCGATAGGCATATTGAGTTGCACGCGTGCAGGGCGCGTTGTCTGCTGACAATGGTGCACATAATGGCCTACAAAAGATCACAACCATCACTAACGCTTTGTCTGCGCGTATCTCATGCGAACATGATTACGCATTTACTACCGCAACTTGCTCCCAGTTTAATCCTTGCTTACTCTGCTGCTTTGTTGGATTATAAAGTTAAACTAGGAAAATGCGAACGCAATTTGGGAATAACAATTTACAAAATAGATAATTTGACAGAAAGAAAAAAAGATTGAGACAATTATTATTATTTATGCAATAAGTTAATTATTCTCATAATCGATGGTATGGTTCTTCTATTCTTGATTTCTATTATGAGTCTCTAATAAGAATACAAGATATTCTACAATCTGAGGTATTCCTAACATGCGACTCTATTAGTATTATTGTCAGCATATTTCGAATGGTACGTTTCATTGCTGGTCTCCAGTTCACCTCTATTGTTATTTTTTCAAGTATTTTCAATTCTTTTTGGAGTAGCATAATTAAAGTCAAACCAACCAACCATGCGGTGAAATAAAATATTTGACACGTTCGCGTCGTCGCCGATTCTGATGTCTGCGCTACGCTGTGGCATTTCTCTCTCTTCTACACTTGAATCTCTGTAGTCGCGCTGCTTGGTGGAAGAGAGTGAAAAGTCGTCACAAAGAACACGCAGGTATGCACGCCAGCGCAAACCTGTTAATAACAAATATTTCCGTAAACTATCGTGCATTGTAAGAATTGCACAATTCTACAAAAGAATCCTGTGAATAATTTCCGAAATGCATGAAACACACCAAAATTAGAAAAATGATTGGATTGGGTCAATACTTGAAAACAATTGGTAAAGTTTACTATCTTGATTTATATTGGTCGAAAAACGCCCTCAAAATCAGTGCAATGTCAAACCCTTTAGGGCGATGTGACCCTAAGGAATTGCAATAAACAGTAATTCACATCTTGCCTTTGGCACTGGATGTGAAACGTATGCTTCTACAACCCTCATATTTGAATGTTGCACCCTCATTAGCCTATTTATTGTCATTGGGCCAGTCTAGTGCTTCTTGTTGCGAGCGTGTGAAAGTGGTAGCCATTCGCTGGCAGTCAATCATAATAATAATAATTACTCTCACTCGCTGTATAATACTCCGAAAAAATCAATCAAACTTCAATTTTACGATCGCACGTACAGAACATGCGTGTAACAAGCCAGGCCTACGACTGTGTAAAATGTAATAAATGTTCATTAGACGCTTTCAATTAGAGAGTGCGAATCCCAAACTGAAGTGTGCACAAGTTGAAGGGCCATTTGAGGAATACTTCTTGGTAGTCCAGTTGGCAACAAGCAGCGATAATTTTACAATGTGCATTTTATTGCGCCCGCAACAATTTACGAATTATCCTTGAGCATTATTAAAAGGTATTAACAGTAATGGGTTAGGAGATAAAGGTTAACGATATACCCACCCACCCTTCAGAGGAGATGGACTCTGAGATAAGACAAATTGGATTACTGAAAACTCTTTGGCTTAATTATTAACAATCTTTGTAATTATTCTTATGATATGGTATTACGATGTTACGATATAGTGAAGAGATGAACGATAATCCGTATTATTATCATATACTGGGTACTCGAAACCTTCTTCATCAAAAGCATACCCCGTCGAATCAAAAGTGTATTTATTTATGGAGAACTACAAATCACCTGGCAGGAGATCAATAAACTAGCAGCAATATTATTGGTGATGATGCAGTGTTTCAGTCACGCACGTGTCTCTGGTTGTTACACCTGGTCTATACAGATGCAAGAATCAGTACCGCACGTTGATTGCACTTCTTCCATCAGGCAAGAAATGAAAATAACAGAAGTAAAAAATTCTTATAAGTAATCTTATTCGTGTAATCATCAGGCGCAATAATAACATATCTATAAAATTAATTTAGGTATGAGTAATTAAATATCCTTATTACTTTGGTTTCTTGTTGGCTTCTATCATTGCCAGGCGTATAATTTTCACGCATTGCGCTGCTCTGTGTGGCGCATCGGTAAGACACATCGATGCTTCCATATCGAATGCCTGATTAGTTTTACTGCTTGCCGCGCATAATTTGCACCCCATTAATGCTTTATTTATTGCCGAGATAATTTACACACTCGTAAATAGGATCACCGTATTCGGTTGGTATAATCTAATTTATACTCTCATAAGTGTCGGTATCATTCAGATGAGAATGTTTATCTCGCAAGTCATAATAAATCTCACTCGCAATTGTTTCTATATTCCGGAATAGCAGCCCATTTAATAAATTAATTACCCTCACTACTACTCTTCAATATATTCCTTCCCCAAGCTTCCAAATCCATACGCTGTCCATAAAAAACAAGGCCTGTGAGAAACAATGCTCTGACTGCTGAATTGCTCTTCGCACATTAGCCCCGAATAACATACGATTCTTAATAGAATTAATGGCCTTTTGCCATTGTCTCTGCATCTTCCCACTCCGGTTTGTTTAAGCACGCTTTTGCCACACTCGTTCTTCCCCGCTTATGAGTATTATTATACTCGGCCGCAACCCTGTGTTTATGTAAATTCTCACCGGCCACCGTTGCTTTCGAGTCAAAAGAGCAACCGGAAACGGTCACGAAACAGACGAGATAAAAAAAAAAAACAATGCTTGGTGATTTACGATAGAGCGACTTTAATTTAGACGACACACGACGCCACGCACGCGCGCCGATCACAAAGGACCAGCGCAATGCTACGCTTGTGGAATGCATGATTGCTTGGGTGGAGGAAAAGGGGAGAGGCATGGTAAAGTACCCTTTTTAAATTCGTCTAAACTTCGAGTGCTTTCAAAGCGGGCAGTAATTTCGGGTTGCGCGTTGTTTACTAATGAAGGATGGTCATAACAGTCATAACAATCATATGTGGTCGGAGCTGAAAGGAAGAGATACAAAAAATGTTTTGTGCTTGTTTACTGGAGAAGGATTAACCACTAAAAATGAAAAAAAATCACTATATATTAATACATGCATGACACATTAATTCTCTACCATAAATTTGCACTATTGATAAATTTGCAAATTGTTTTTGAATCGAATTTATAATAATTGTCATTTATAGTTTTGCCAAAATTGAGATGTTGCAATCTCTATGTTTTTGAAGTAGTTTAAGATTCATTCTTTAGATGCAATTTAACTGTGAGATTATGTTAATAAAACTACACTAGAACACTTCTTACTGATAGACACTTACTTGTTAAAACGTTTTCGGCATGTTGCCTTCTTCAGTTTTAACAGGTAAGTGTCTATCAGTAAGTGTTCTAGTGTAGTTTTATAAACATAATGAATCTTAAACACTTCGTAACCACACTCAACTTACTAATATTCACTTGACAGAACATATTCGATTTGTTGTTTTCTTCAGTATAAAATTTGTTTAAGATTTTCTCTGTTTTATGTAATTTGTGGATTGGTACAATTGAGTGGGGCTGGTCGGCTGTTTCTTTAGTCGAGACTAGGTATTTTGAGGATTATATAGTGAAATTTTTATATTATATTTATATTGAAGAAAACAACATACCGAAATACTAAGATAATTATAAACCAAGATTTGCAATGCAACGTCACATTTCAATTATAATATTTTTTGTCCCACGCTGCTTAATTCAATTTGGAAAGATTTCAGTAGTAAAAATAATACTCGATACTTTTTTTATTTAAACTTACTAAAGATACTTGCATTGAATACAACTTTAGTTAACAAATGTATTTCTGTTTAATAAATCGCACCCTATTATAAAACTTTCACTTCTGTCGCATAGAAAATTACGCAGTATATTATTTACTCATCTAGGATTATGAAAAATCCGTTATGCTCTATCACTCCTACACATTTTGCATTGTCACTAACATTCAGATTTATTGTGGCTGCATTGAAGCCAATTTGAATGAGTTTTCAATATTTTCATGTTTGCCGAAGATGATTGATTGGATGAGGGTTGTTTTGTCACATATTGTGCATGTCAAAAACTCACCACACTACAGATGCTCGCAAAATTCGATAGGAAAACACAACCAACATTTGCACGTTAGGAAAAACAAAATTAAATATACTTTCTATTTAATTCCACTTAAAAGCGTCCTTTTATTTTACTCATCTCCCCTCAAGCAAATTTACCCTTAAATTGGAACATTTAATTTAAATTTGTTGTAGTTTAAGTGCCCGACAATTGCCTACAATTGCCACATACCCTATTCACATGCGCCAACGCGTACATTACTGGGGTTGACTTGGTGCGCTTCCGGTTTATCCCTGATGCTCTTCCTACTCATAATATCAAATGCGCTTTCGGTATAACCGAAGCTATCACTTGGGTTAACATACATTGAATTATTAAGTGTTGCAACAGTAAAAATGCAAAATGTAAAAAGCGTGGTTGTGCACGTGGCGCAGACTTTCATTTTTTTATCGCTTGACTTGATATACTGTACATGACGCGTGTTTGATGTCGGCGTTAATTTAATGCAAATATTTCTTCGTTTATTACTGGTTGCGTACACAATGGCGTACTTTGTTTTTTCAAATTTTTCCGACGCATACGGGTCGCTAATGCATGTACAATGCTTGAATAAATGGATATCAAATACGGAACAATGCAATGCCACTTGTCAATTTAAATACATTCTATTAATTTACTTCAAAGCCAGTATATGAAAGATAAATATGGATTTAGTAAATTTTCTTTTAATTATTATTAAAAGTGGATAATTATTGTCTGATGGTTGTTACTACTAATTCAATCAAATACAATTTAATGATATAACATAGATTTAAATAATTAATACATTGTATTAAATTGCATCAAACGTATGATCTTTGGTGTTAGTATGAATTGAGTACCACCGTGAAATTAAATTACACCAGATTATAGAGAAAAATTAATAATAACGTGGAATACAGACAAAACAAATTATACATAAATAGGTTAGTTTCCAAATAAAACATTAAAGTGTATTAATTTTAACGAAAGTTATGATTTTCAATTTAATATCACTTGAATAAGATCCCAGTTTATAATTGGTTAAATTAATTAAAAATTGGTTAAAATTTATAATTGGTAATGGTTTCAATATAAATTAAATGATGCATTCGTGCGCTATACCTAAGATTGCTTTAATAAAGTTATATGTTATCAAGTGCAAAACATCCGGATGCAATTAGCTCACATGATGAAATTGCATCATAAAATAACCAGAACTACAATTTTGTATAATTGGTTAAAAATATGCAAGAGGAATACACTGTTTTCATAATTAAAACATTCGTTTAATCTAGGAAGTCTTGATAAATTTCCTACAAGGGAAAATGAGCAGTAGATAATGGACCGCAATAAATTATTTCGTTAATTATTAAATACATCCAAGTAACGCCCGCTTTAGGTTCACCATAACTATTACACGCATATGATAAGTTGTTATGTATGGAAAACAACCATACGGTCTTGCTAAATAAATTTTGAGAAGCGAGTAATAAGCAAGTATATTATTTTCATATATTTATGTCAATTTATCTTATTTTATATTTATACAATGTGATTTTATGTTTATTGAGCAGTTTAATTAAAGGTAAAATTGCAATTTTTTTTGAAAAGCAACATAATATGGGCTCTAAATATAATATGAATATAAATATATAATATGACGGAATTATTGAGTTCGCTTCACTATTCTTTCTTTATAGATGTCGCTTTCATTTACATATCATTATAAGACATTAAATACATTTTCCTTCACTGTTTTAATATAAATACCATAAATACCGTTATTTTGTCTGACATTTAATGATTTACATATTATTTGTCAGATGGCGCTGATAATCTTAAGAGCAATGGACATTGCTTGCCGGGCATAGAGTCGGATAATTCAAACTGTTGCAGTTACGTAAATGACTCAAAAACTAAATGCGCCCAGAAAATTGAAATAGTAGTGTCGTATTGGGTAACTGATATTTAATCGAGTGACCATACTTTCATTTCATTGTCTCAAAATGTCTCCACTTTTTCATAAATTACCAATTACCAATTTAAGACAACTAAATGATTTAATAATAATTACATATGTTATGAGACAATAGTCAAATCGCAACCAACATTCGGTTAAACAATCGAAACTAAAGAAAAAATTAAAGACTCAAAAATTTAGAGAAAAACATTTAGTATATCCGTTAATGCCATCTCAATCGGAAATTTGCTGTTTGATGTTATCAATTAAACGATTAGTGTTTCTAAGCAAATAAAACATTGTTTTTATAAATAGAATTTATAAAATAATGCTTTTGAGCAAAAATAGCAATAGGCCATAAGTCAAAAGTTTATTTTCTAAGACACACTAATTTAAACTAATTTAAAGAAAATTGTTTTAAATTAACACATAATCTTCCATCTTCCATTATTATATTAAAACGAAGGTAATTGCCTACTTTATCTAATAACTGCATGGCATCCGCATGGGAAACGATTTAAAGTTGATGAGAAGAGAATTGACAAAAACGGGGAAAATAAAAGTCATTCATTATGATGGTACAATTGACGTATGGCACGTGATTGACACTGATTGATAGATTGATGGGGTCCTCCAGACACAAGACTGTCAAATATACCACATACTTAACTGCTTGTTCATTTATATAAAAAACTTGAACATGTTTGAAAAATGTGTTATTGAAAAATTAATAAAAAAAAAAAAAAACAGTAAATACCCGGTTTTTATCACTTGGTGTTTCCGCATCACATTTGCTTATTATATACTTGAACAGATAAACTATGAAGAATGTAGAAACAACAACAATGGGTTATTAGGATTCGTAACTTTACTTCCCTCCTGAGTGTTCCGATAGGATATTGAATGTCCGATCGGCTATTGTCCACACACTGCCCTCTCAATAGGGTCAATAAGCATCAATTCAACATGAATGTAAATAAATTCGCCGCACCATTTGCACTCGCAAGCCCTGTAAAACGATAAACAATCAAGTATGTCATTTATCATTCGGATTTCGTCTGTTTACATTCGCGTAACACGCACGTTAAACATCACGAGCCGATAAACCTCACCGGTTTTCGGAATTAGCCACATTTGTTGCATTCAATGAATACTTAATGAGATGTGTTCATATCGTGCATGCGGTCAATTGAATTTATTCATAAATGCAACGCGCTAAAAGCAGTAATGCACGGTGGCATATGTTCGTTGATTGTGTATCTCTGGATCTGAATGCAGCACATGATGCGGACAGACGTGAAATTCCGCTAGATGCAGTTCGGATGAGTTACGGCACGTGCTCGCAACAAACGGGGGCGCAATCATTAAAAATGCGCAGGGGCAATTGTGTCGATTGTCTGTAATTAACGCACGAGGGTGCTAGCATGCTGCTACATGTATGTTCGAGGTGAAATAATGTAGCAGGCATGCCAATGCATCATGACGGTATGCCATCAGGCAGCAGGGTGCGTCATCTTGCAGGAGTCATACGCAGTTGACCACCCCATCGGGATGCTATCACACACGCCCTATCTTAAACTGCCTGCGCTTTAGATCGACACATGTGATAAACATATGATGCTACTGAATAATAATTAACTGGAGACGATGGCGGAAATGAGAGATGCTACCAGTTAGATGTTCAAGTTGGAGAATTAAGTGCGCTTGGATGCCTTAGTCAGTTTGTTAATCGTACTTCTGCTTGATATAAATTTCTTTATCACATCTCTATCACAAGTTTTCAGCTTGTTTTCTTCTTCAGTACACAGTAAAAAATAAACTCAGTGAACTATATGCCAAAAACGGTATATGCATTAATATTTAGTATATGTCAAGGTAAATTTATATCAACATAATAAACACTCCGTGACTAAACAATATTTGTCTTATGCTAGATTTAATGTTTTATTAATAAGTCATTGAAGAGGCGACCCAAAATCTGGAAGTCAGGCATAAGCAGGGCAATGTCTGATAGAAATCTTAAAATAGGAGACTGGACCGACCGAAGAGGATGGATGCTTGGAACCGAAAGGCGGCAAACGCTATAAACCGGATATAGTAATAGTAATTAATAAGTCATAAAGAAGATTAATTTTTAATAATAACGGCCTGAAATCATGAATAAGACGAACCTAATTGAAGTGATGATACGTTTGTGGTTAGTTATTATTTCATAATAATGAATTAATCAGAAATTATGCGCACTATTTTAATTCCGTAAATTATTCTGGATAGCACTTACAATTAATTGTTTCGCCACATCATTCACTTCCCTCTGTGATGTTTTCTGGCGCGTCGCTTAATTTTAAACGCCACAGATGACGCTTTGAATTAACCCTAGTAATTACTGCCGCTGTTGCATGCTTTGATAATTACCAATCACCGACACATTTGCCACCACCAGAAAATATAATGTAGGGCCAGACACAATATACCTTATTTACTATATGTATATGTCGTTATTTATTAATATCCTAAGTAATTCGTGTTTTATGACCAAGTTTGCGTGCACGCTTGATTTTAATCGACGAGCCAACCAGCGGCGAGCTTTGGAAAGCTCTGATACCGCACTCGATAACTGAGACGGATCTTAATTGAGTGACTCATGGGTGTTATGACTGCGGACAAGAAGCGGTGGTTTCGGTTGTCTGGATTGTCACCCAGTTACACAGTCGGCAAGCAACAAATAAAGCTTTGCAGCCTTGACACTCAAAGGAAATCTTCATATCTCGGGGCTTTCTAGTATGGTTGGTTAGGGTCCGATGAATGTGTTTGACGTGTCGGACTTTCAATTGGTGTAATTGAACAATTAAAGAATACTCAAAAAGAGTAGTGCCTACATATTGCTAGGTTGACGACTGTTTAAAAATATTTAGTTATGTCACCAGCTAGGTGTACCATCGACATCACACACGCGCGTTCTCTATGTGGCGGCGCTTTCTTCTCTCTCACATACTTGAACTATTGCAGTCGCGTCGACAGGTGGGAGATAGAGAAAAGTTGCTGAGCAGTGCAGACATCTCAAGCATAGTCTTATACTCTTACAACCATGCCGGATTCTATTATACTACATCAATAACCAGGATGAGTTCGGTTGAAGTATATACTAACTACTACTAATTAAAATGAATAAAATACTTTACTGTTTTTATGCAAATAACTAAATAATTATTGTTTTTCTTTGGCTGAAGGTTGGTAGTTTTATATATGTACAGCACATATTAATATATTATTCTTATTATTATTATTTGGTGTAAAAATAAATTATAGGACTCTAAAGAAATTTTTTATTCATTATGTAGATGAAACTTAATATTGATTTGTAAGACGTTTTTGGCTTGCTACATGCCTTAGTGTATTATTATTATTATTATGGGGCTTCTAATCTTGTAAATTATTGCCACCCAATTTTAGGTTTTAGATCTTTTTCTATGAGGATCAGTCTTTTATAATGCCCTTCCCATCTTCTCAACAGAGAATGAGAAGCAGGCGCCATGCTTTTTACACCATTCTGCCCTTCCTTAGTTTTCTTCTTTAAAAAATTCACATATTTCGTAACAACAAACAAACTCAATGAATGTAATAAATTGTTTATTTTTAGTGACTATATAACTTAACTTAATTGTGACACGTCAAATTACACTGAAGAAGGCAACAAGCCGGAAACGTTTAAGAAATCAATAATAAGTAAGTGTTATAGTTAAATTGCATCTACATAATGAATGTTAAACAGTTTGTTTCTTCTTAGTTTGACTAATAGAGCTAGTTAATTATAATGAATGTTTTATTTGATCTCTGCTTCAGTTTCTAAATGCGCATAGTCTGATTAAATGAAAATATTTGCACAAATTTCCGTGCTCGAGTCCTTTCTTTAATCAGGCGAGGGAAATGTGTCATCTAATCCTCAAGATGGCAAAAAGAACGCAGAGAACAAAAAGGTTGTAGCAAACACAGTGCAAACATGGCACATGCCGTCGCGTCGCCGCCTGCACGCTTAGAAAACGAAGACGAAAAGGAATAAATAAAGCGTCGCCAGTGGAGGAGGCGCAGGCATTCATTAGTGCAGCCGCGCACAGCAAACTTGCTTTCACGAATCTGAGTGTATCGTCGCCAACTGACAATGTTCCCAGCTTTAGGGGGCGGCAGCGTTCTTTGCAAGGTTGCCCCACGCACTCACATTGGCGGGTTGCATGTACACATTTTTGTAAACATATTATCTCTAGTTTCAGCCGGCCGACACATTTATCAGTTATTCCGTTGTCGTTGCTAGTTTTATTGCCGTATCGGTTGACTTTGTAATTTGGCACGTGGACAAACGGCACTCGCATACGGGTAGCAGTTAAGTGCGGCCGAGAGCGGCTGCCGACGGCGGGCACGGGCCGCTGGGAGCGAAAAACTTATGATGCATAGGTGGAATGCACACTCGGCTACACAAGACACCTGGACGCATCGACACACGACGTGCTTCTAATGCACAAATCTAAAGAGAAAAACTCTTACTTCAATCAAGACACTCGTGCAATTTCGGTTGCGGGATTTGTCTCTGAGCTGATTGTACGCCGTGCTTAAATTGATTTAAAATCAATTTGATCAATTCTGCTAAAAGTTATTTATGAGACTTTTTTATGACATCTTGAAGTGATAGGAGCCATTATACAGGTTAGTAATTATAAATCAATGGATATATAAAGATTAGAGGTGTGATCTATAAACGAGAGGAAATTTACGCTCTGGCCCCTCTGACCTCTCTTACTCGGTTTGCCCTGAACAGATTGGGCCCGGATGGAGATTTTCCAGGCGCGATTTTATTCTGAAGTAATAAACATAGTATCAAGCAACTGTCGCTTTATTGCGATCTTGAAAACGAGCATTCAATCGTTTCATTCTCCAGCAATGATATGTCCGACATTACGTTCATTATTCAATTTTCGCAATTCGTGCAATTCTCGGAACGCGCGAGTTATGCGCAAGTTCGATGCGAAGAATTCCAGCAGTAAATAAAATTCATATTTTAAATGCAAGTCAGAAGTAGAAAAAAACAACAACAACATTTTCCAGCCGAACCACGAGCTGTCTTTCAGTAATAAACACTCTACAAACGAAATCGTCCATTTAAAATACGAGCAACCACTGGCACGGACATTATTCGCAGTGCAACGAGTACCATTTGGAAATAAATTTATATATAATTTATATATTGTGTAAAAGTAGCCCGTAACGCTCGCATATTGATAGCAATCGATTGCATTCGCCACGCTAGCACATCGGGAAATGACATAATAAAGTAAGCGGCGTCGCGCTGCAATTTACAATCGCCGCCAATAAACGCGCGGCGGTGCGATGGGGAATGCGCGCAATCCATGCGCAATCCATGCGCAATCCATGCGCAAATTGAGCGCCGCTCTCGTTAGATAAATGATATTGTAATCGCGGTGAGGAATCATCATAAAGTTTTTCCGCGCAACGTCGTAATCCGCACGAATTACACGGCCCATACATGGCATTCTGACAGCCTGCGCATATTTCATGTCCGACCCGTTGTCGACTACCAGAAAGCTTCCACTCGGCGTGCGCTCGCGAGCGCCAGCCATGTTTCACATTCGTGTAAATACACCAATCATAACAGTATTTACTGTGCTTCGAGAGCTGCTGCGAGCTTAACTCTGGCTCATATAAAATCAAATTAGATTATCGCCAATGATTCTGGCTATTGGGTCATCTTGAAATATAAACATCAATTGCAAATAAAATACGCATCATTTTTGACATAAGCATAATACACGCTCATCGAAATATCTTCATTTCCTAATATACGCATATAGGTGGCTTATGGCGGAGGCGATCTACCTGTAAATTAGAAAGCGTAGCAAATATGTTTGTTCATAATTTTCCATATAAACTGACAACGAGAGCGATGCTATAAAACACGCGGATGGCAATAAACTTGTTTATTTTAAGGCTCGGCCTGTACGACAAGCTGTTTATCTGCTTCAATCCCTTGTCATTAAAAAAGGTCAGCTTTTACTACCGTCCGACTGCCACCCTGTTCAGTGGAATTGATTGAATCGACTCAAAACCCTTCATCTCTTCATACCTTGTTAAGCTATTAAAATGAATATAGATCAATACAATTTGCTAGTAAAAGCAACCAAATACAGGGTGCAGATTCAAGTTTAATAAGTGGCAATAGTTATGAAATGTATTTTAAAACCGTTAATTTGATATTAATAACAAGCAATCATTAACTTTAACACAAAACTTGTTCTTAAAGAAAATTCATAATTTACTCTACGATAATTATATATCTTTACGAATAAGGTGAGTCAGTTAATATCCCGTCACGATGTCATTTATTCCACTGACTATAATATTAACAAGTGCTATTGCTGTCTCATCAGATTTTGCTAGTTAACTGATGAGAATCTTAATCAATCAATCGCCACTTTTTCATTACTGCCCACTTATTTATTGACTACATTTCAGCGTGCCCATTACATTGATGATAATTTTATTAAAATGATTAAGTAAATGTAAAACCATCTAATTGACGAGATTGGCCAAATGATTTATGCGCCAAGCGTACAACCGGCTCGCCAGTCAGTGAGTTGCATGTTGCATCCGAGTGCAAAAACGGTACAAAAAAAAAAAAAAAAAAACCAACAAGCCACCTGGGTGCGTGCACATCCTCAACGCCTTGGCCGTCTTGAACTTGGCACTGATTTTTAAGACTTTCGCTTTCAATGAACTGCCTTTTTGCATAAATACACCGAGTGTCGGCGTTAAACAACAAGTTAAGTCGGAACGATAAGATTCCTTGTAATCCTTTACACTCGGTGGCATAGACATAGCTGGCATAGACCATGGATCTTAGTCAACGACCTTGACTTCAAATTCTGCATAACTACCGTCGTAAGAGTCCGGTTCGCTTTCTTTTCATTTCTCCGGCTTGCTGTTGGTCTTCACCAACAATTGCGCCGGCCAATCCGAAATCGCAACGTGGCCGTATGCAAGCGATAGACAATGCGTTGACTACAAATTCGCCAGTTGTGGGAGTTCGACACTCTGTAAACGAAACGTATCCATCTCTGTGATTGGTGCCCATAGCCAGATGGGAACGGCCACCTAACATTTTGCGTTACATCACGCATGCGTAGTAAACCCCACCGGTGTAGGGTTTTTCTATGCGTGGCGTTAGGAAGGGCTAGGCTCCGGCGGGCGAACGTGTGGAGAGTCCCGGAGTCCGGAGTTCAGTGTGTCGCGTAAGCTTCTAGCGTTAGGGTGCAGTCGGTGCGGAAACTGACAGACGACGATGTGGTGTGCGTAAACGGCAACGATCTACAAGAGGGTACTAATTGTGAATGAGTGGAGAATGAGCCGACTATGACATTAATCAATTGTGCTAATTGATAAGAATACTACGCGGAGTGTAAACTTGACATTGGACCAATTGCGCAGTCTTCCATTACTTCGACTTAAGTATAGTCTGCACAATTGAGAGACTTGAGAGAGACAAATTGGGGGAGGCTGCTCATCAAAAGAGCACTAATTAACTCCGCAGTCAACGTGTAAGAAGATCAACATTATCAAGTGTTTCAAGAAGATATGGTCATATTGTAAGTATTCAATTACAAGTAATTTGTTTCAAACCTTTTGCTGGTTTGTGTCGGCGTGTTTCGTTCAAATCTCCGCAGAAACAAATAAAAACGAAAT
Organism: Diploeciton nevermanni; assembly: GCA_027575565.1. Taxonomy (NCBI): domain Eukaryota; kingdom Metazoa; phylum Arthropoda; class Insecta; order Coleoptera; family Staphylinidae; genus Diploeciton; species Diploeciton nevermanni. The sequence goes on from JAODIE010000001.1 coordinate 4,558,554, forward strand.
GATTTAAACGCTCGTTGTTTTCACTTCTCTTTAAATCAGTTTAATTTTATGCCTTCAGCTCGTGTCAATATAACGATTGAAATCAAAAACAGTTCGAAATAAAAGAAACCAACCTGTAATTAAATTCCTGTGATGTATGGATATAATACAGACAACAATAGATATACCAGATATATACCAGACGTAGCAATAAAATTATTTACCTATGAAATTATTCCCAACAGGCATACACCTAGCTCCCCGGGCATGACGTGCCGGGTGTCCTCATATCCGCCGGCCAGCGCCGCCTCCGAATGGGATATTAACGACAGCGCCATCCCGCGGATCAACGAATACGATGCATTTTCCGAATGGGCCGACGGCCATTGCCGTCTGGTCTACCGCGCCGACTCAGAGGAAGCAAAGCGACACTCTAGCGGCTGGGCGATGCGCAACACCAACAACCATAATGTACACATCCTGAAGAAAAGCTGCCTCGGTGTGCTCGTGTGTTCCATGCGCTGCACGCTTCCTAGTGGTGACACGGTGCATCTCCGACCTGCCATTTGTGATAAGGCGAGGAAGAAACAACAAGGTACAACATAGATCAATCAAGCAATTGATCAATCAATATCACGTTGTTGCACAAAGGTAAATGAATCGTTGGTTCGTACATTGCAGGCAAACCATGTCCGAATAGACAATGCACCGGTCGCCTGGAAATTCTTGCGTGCAGAGGACACTGTGGATATCCTGTTACCCATTTCTGGCGGCACACGGAACATGCAATATTTTTTCAAGCCAAAGGAGTTCATGACCATCCCAGGCCGGAAGCAAAGAGTACCTCGGAAGCAAGACGCAGCATTGGCAGTGGGCGGAGAGTACGAGGTCTTGCCGTACTACTAGCAAGAGAGTCTTCCATGGCTAACAAGGTAAGCAGTCCAAACAAACAAGCATACTAACAATTATGATCGAATTGAAGAGCTGCTCTACCATTTCCAATGCTGAATTCCATTCCAAGTCGAGTAGGTGTAGTTTCGGGTTTTAGGCGAAATTTAATAACACAACAATCGCTGTCAATGCGCTCGCGCGTATATTGGATGCGATTGATAAATCGACCACACAGAGCCGCTAATAACTAGTTGCCGCATCGGCGATTACATACCTTCGATCGTGTAATTAATAGCGGCGCGCGGTGCACGATGCCCACAGATAGCGCTAGACAAATGGTACTGATGTGTGTGCATACTTACCACCGGTCATTAACATATTTCAACAAGTATCAACACATCTGCAATTTTATGCCGCGTCGTTGGCAGCCAGCGTTGGTGTGCCTTCACACGAGCTTCATATATATTCAAAGAGTACAGAGATGATGATAAAACTCAACGATATATATTCTCGCAATTTCTTTGTGTGAATCACGTGGGGGCCAGAAGCCGGGAGGATTCTAGAGATAACTTATTTCTCATGTGTATCCAGGCGTGGTGACTAATACTTCATTACAGAGAATGCTTCGAATACAGAGAGACTAGATTTGGTTAATAAGAATCTTCGTTCTTGTTACAGTTTTTGTCCAAGAGGCAATACAAATCCGTCAACACTGCACCGCCACCCCCGCCGTTAATTGCTGACTCGGATAAATCGTATTGCTCCTGTCCCCCATTTGAATGCGTCTGCACTGTTCAAACGACCACTCCCCTTCAGTATTCTCCAGGCGCCTCTATTACATCTGCCACCCCCTATCATCATTCCTCGCATTCACAACAGCAGGCACTGGATTCCTATTGGACGCAGGAGCCGCCGCAAGCGCAATCGTACCCCTCGGAGGCGGCAGCTATACCACTTACACAGCCACATGCATTCACACAATACGACTTTGCACTGGCTGGCACAAGTCTACCAAATCTTTCCGGACTTACAAGCATAACCAACCTTTCCAACATACATATACCCAATGATCTCTTTCAGCCCGAAGAGATCTTCCAGTTGGACCAACCTATCAAGAATGAATTTGCCAGTAATCCTACTAGTAATTCTACTCATACCAATACAGCTCCTCTAAACATGGGCACCCCTAGTCATGATCTTGCTGGCCGATCACCACCAACACTCCTTGATCTCGGCAGTGGAACGATACATCGCGAATACAAGACAGAGTATTGGACGCATGGCACTGCCAACGATGATAGCAACTCCAGCAGTAGGTTTAACTTTGATGGATCTCCCGATGTACTAGCTACCAATAATAATACAACAATGTGTTCACCGTACGACGGTAAAGGGCATGAGGACTTCTTCTACCAACAGCAGATCAGTGCATCGAACGTACCGTCTGGAGGATTTGTATCAGAACTACCCGATGGCAAAATGTACTATGCTGATGATTCCAATTTCGAATATGCAAATAAGTACAATACAAAATTGAGTCAATATGGATGCCAGGGACAAAAATTTACAAGTGCGCAAAATCCTAATAGTCAAACTAATGAGTACATAGACTATAGCTGCCTGCTTAGCAGTGGCTATGATAAATTGCAGGTGGCGGAAGGAATATTCGATGATGTTGTCCCTAGCCTAAACAATTTTAAAATTGCACATCATGCAGGATATAATTGTAATAATGAATTTGAACATATTATGTTAAACAATTAGATCACAATTAAAAGATGAATCAATTATAATGTAAACAATTCAAGCCTTAATTCTCACTCACAAAAATTGAGACGCATTTTACTTGATATGCACAGACCGATTCGATTTATTTCAAAAGCGTGCCTTCTTAGAGAAGAATATCTTGGAAAATACTTGTCAAAAATGTCAATCATTATGCTGGTCTTGCATACATTTCGTTTTTGTGTTATGCGTTAAAAATTAGTGTTAAATTACTAGTGCTCAGCCCCAGTGTTTGTTACTTATCCCCACATTACTTATTACGTTTGACGGTCATAGTGAAATTTTAACGTTCTTTGTTCATTCAACGTTGATGCATGGTTCGTTACAAATAGAGTTGAACTTGTTGTGGATGCTGATACAACGAGTTAATTATGTACATAGTAGATTCTAATAAATATTGTGATATTGCATTTTGTGTACTTTATTTACAGCGGGCATAAAAAACGAATGTTCTTTATATTTATAACTCTAAAATGGTAAGTCAAATAGTTTACAATCATTTCCAGACTTTTATTGTTTATATAAAATTCGTTTATATTTTGTGACGTCTATGAAACTGTTGGTCACATTCTGTTTCACATGCAAACTGAGAAAATTCGAGAAGCTCTTAATGTTACAAGGTAATGATCATTTTTTGCCTGAAGAGTGAATAGAAAATAAGCAAGAGAGAATGATCGATAAGTCAAACCAATCTACAAATCTCTATAGCATTAAGTTAATTACAGTTATATAGTCACTAGAAAAATAAAAAAATACAAAATTTATTGTATTCATTAAATTTTTCGTTGCTACGACATATAAGTCAATTAAGTAAATGTTAGTGAGTGTTATAGTGAACTTTTATTTCTTAAAAAAATTGACTTATATTTCACAACAACACTCTAATTAGTAAGAATTAAAATAAATTTATATGAACATAATAAAGTTTAGAAACCACCTCGGTCTGATGATTTAATATAATCACATTTGAAAATAGGTAACAAAAAGTAATATCCTTAATTATTATAAAACTAAACTAGCGTAAATGTCTTTAGACCTAAAGCTGTCATCCCACTAAAACGTATTTACATTCCTCTAACTACTGGTGGTGTATTAGATATTGATTGCAATTCGTTTTTGTTGAACTAGAAAATAAGAAATTTCCAACAGACAACGATTAGGCAGAGCAGATGCATAGTTAGTACAGATTTGGTGGTGTCTTAAAATGTCTACTAACAAACAAATGACAATATTAAATTGAGATAAATTTTTTTAACAGTAAAGGGATCATAACCATACGTTCTATAAATCTGATGTTATTTCTATTTATAACTCACAACTGTTTTTTATCTAAAATAATTATGTGAATTTACGTATTATATTGTTAAACTATGTACAAATTGAATTTACCTCCGTCCACAACAAACAAATAAAATGTCACCAGGACAATATCATTCCGTTATACCTATCTGTGGCAATATACATTTAATTGTTAACATATTTTGTAATGTCAGTGTACACTATCACGAGAATTTATACCTTTTATCATCAAAGAAAAATGTCTTGCCTACATTTGTGGAGCTTTACAATCGAAATTTACGTACTATTTTAGTTTGACTTTCGTAACATATATGAACCATTATTTAAAAACAAGCAAAACGTCCTTTTTAAGCTAAAATATTAAATTTGATGCATTCACTCCCTTTTATAAAGAATTAATGTTACCTAAGTCATATACAGTATGGTGGTTATGTTATAAATCATTATACATTGCGTAAGTGATGCTTAAATCCCATTAGAAATTAAAATTATAATTCGTTCAAATTAATACAACTCGAGTCGTAAAACGCGTTATGAATAATCAAACAAATGTTAAGAAGTAACAACACTTACGAATAATGCAATTCTTTCTAAATAAACTAATTCAACTGAACGTCAGAATAATGTTAAAATATCACATAAACTTAAGATGAAATTGAGAACGTCGCTATATTTTCACAATATAAAAACATTACGTGGTGGCTTAATTTACTTGCTTTCCTTGGTTGGCGTATTCGGCAGTGAATGACAAGCTGAATCGCTGACCAAATCTTCCATCGGTACCAGTGGTGTCGACCTCGGCACATTATGACTCTGTGACATTAATACAGCAGATCTACCCTCCTCAAAATCACTGCTGACGGGAAGAACTTTTACTCGATAGAACTTCGTCCCTTTCGGTAATTTATAACGATTTTCAGACTAAAAATTTTTTTAAGCACAATGACAGTTTCTAATATAAAACCATTTTTTTTTAAATTGATATTACCTTCTTTGTTTGACAGTATTCCTTCTCAAGTACTTGAGCAGTAAAATAAACGCTAGTATCATTAGATACGAGCTGTTGATATTCTCCAGTACAATCGGAATGTACAAAATGTAACATATCACTCTCTTGCAAAACCACAAAGTTCTTATACTTGGATTTCCACATAATTAACACTCGGTCGCCCTTGCTGCACGTATCCACATTCACCCTATTTAAATTCACTAAAGAAGTCTGACTAACAGTAAGAGGATCCCTATATTTGGATCGCTTAGCACCGGAGCAACTAGATGTACTAATGGTCATATCGCTTGATTCCATTCGCTTCAATCTTTCCGAACTAAGTTGCGACTCTAGGTCTCCCTTTTGTTTCTGCAGTATTTCAACTTGGTTACGTAACTCCGTGCAAGAACTTTCCAAATGAGACTCCGTTAACTGTTGAATCAGATTCTTCTGCTTTATGCTGTCCAAAGTTAAGGCATCGATTAATTTATCTTTATCGTCTAGAGATCTTTTTGCGTCGTCGCGAATGATTTTTAGTTTGAATTCATACTCCTTCGTATGTTCAGAAATTATCTTATCAGTTTTATCACATTCGGATTGCAAGTATTCATCAATAACCTTTTTGCGCTCTCCCTCCGAAATAGTCGCACGTCTTTTTAAATCTGGACTCGCAGAGTCTCCTAATGTGATTGGTTTGTCTTGGCACTCTGATGGACTGCGACCAGTCATAAATCGGAATTTTTTGCGCAGATTATCCATTTCCGATTTGTGTTCACATGTTAGTCTGTCAATGGTTTCTTTCATTTCTCGTTCTTTTTCACCCTTCTCACGAAGCTGTAATTGCAATTCAATTATTTGTTTCCTGTGATCTTCATCAGCCATCAGCTGACTACCCAAAAGTTGTTTATTTTCATCGACAAGCTTGTTTAGACTAGAATCAAGGCATGAATTTTCCTCACGGAGGCATTTTATTTCATCGTTATGAGCTTTGAGTTGCAAACGACAAGCAGACAGATCATCTCTGTGAATCTCCGTCAACTTGAAAATTTCCTTCTCTTTCTGATCAAATTCATACGTAATATTATCCCAAGAAGAGCTCAAACTCTTACATCTTACTTCAAGTGCAGTGCCTTCGGACTGTACTTTTGTTTTGATTTCAGTCATTTCATGACGAAGATCAGTAAATATAGTGCGGTATATAGTCGCCATATTTATAAGCAAATCTCTAAGTTTGTCTTGTTCACTTCTGGACGATTGTAAATTATCCTGTGAATAGAATTATTTTAGTAAACTATCATCAATTTGAAAAGTGTTTATGCATGATTATCATGCATTGCTACGGTTCGAAATAGGACTAACTAAATATAAACACAGGCCACCAACTCTAGCGCTCCGTCAAGTGATATATGTAAACAACTCATACTGAAAAGCAAGAACTAAACGAAAACTAACAAACAACCGTGCGTGAACCTGAATGAATCGAGTTGTAGTACCTGAAGCAACGCAACAACCTCGTTGGCGTTACTCAGTTGCTGCGCGATCTCGCCTGCCGCCGGCGTGCAGCCTGCGTCAATACTCAGACTCGACGGCAAACTTTCGTCGATATAGAATTCTTCGTTGACAAAATCACTAGGTTGGTGGCCTTGCAACGGCGACGCCACGCTATGCTCGACATCGCAACGGGGCGATAAAGACTTGGACCGCACAAATCCACATCCACCGCCTTGCAAATTATGCTGCTGAGAAAAAGAGCAAGCTTCACTAATGTTGCGTACAGATGCTAACTCATCGATGGATTCGAGCGACGTGTTCTTAATGTTTGTGAAGCCCTCAGATGTTACAAAGATCGATCGCGGTGGCTTTCTATATGCTAGCGGTTGCTGCATTGTCAAGTTTTTGTCACAAACCTCAGTTAGCGTTGTCATATCAGTAAAGCCAGGCCTAGAAGAAGGCAAATCCTTATCGAATTGAACTTCCATTGGACTCTGGCAGACTTTCTCAAACTCCTCTGTATCTGTTTCCGATTCACAACCTCTGAAAATAAACAAATACTATAAAAATACTTGATATAAATCTACTATATTACTGACCGATCTAAATCTTTGAGTTGTGCAATTCCATGTGGCAAAAGACAAATTTCGGTTTCACCCGGTTTAAGAAGATTTTGGTCCAAATTACTACCAAGACCTACTTCATTAACTACTTGCACCATTTTTTCTTCACATGTTCCCTCTGCCTTATCCTCACTTTTGACCTGTGATTTAGCAAGAAAGAAATTTGTAATGGCCGTCATGTCAGGTATTGCCAAGTTCTCTGCCATTTCTGGCACTGCCTTCTTCAGCTCCTCTATATCTTCGATTGAGACATTTGGCAGACTAGAATCAAATATCGATGGTGCCTGCGTCGCGAAATTCGGTGGTAGATCGTTCATTCCAGGAAATAATCCCATAAGAAAATGCCCTTCAAATTTGGACCTAAATTCTTTCCTTCGTGTAACTTCCTCGTTGTAAATTGTGAGCATGTAGCAGGCAAGCTCTGAAGCCCACTATGAATGAAATAATTATGACACGGTTCCTAAAAATCTGCATTCACCTCAAACCCACCATTGCTACTTACCAATAGAAACGCCTGCGAAAATTTCTTCCTCCTTAGAACTTCTACAACAGATGCCATATAAGCTTCTGGTGCAACATAAATTTGTTGTAAAACACTAATATTGAACCGTAAGCGCGATACGTGTTCATAATATGCCAATATCCTATCTGTCGATATTCTCAACAAATTTTCTGCATGAATCATCCACTTCAAGCGCTGGTGCAAATTGTTGCACAATTCTTCCTTGCTACGCATACACCGTCTATGGATGTCGCATAATTTCCAATGAGTGCTTAACATGCATACTAATTGTTTTCCATGTGATATACACAGATCGGGCAGAACCGAATTATCGCGCAAATCCCCAGCCCGTGCTTGGTTATTCTGAAACGATTGCGCTGAATAGTTTTGCTCCTTTACTAATGGCTCACAGCTTCTGGACAATTGATCCAAACTAAAGAGACGCTTGCTGAGTCCCGAAATCTCCTTCAAGTCGGCGTTGCTAGATGTAATCAAAGTATTCTGCACTTCTGCATATAAATTGCGAAAAAGATCGGCATGATAGTAATCAATACCCCGTGTGCAGGTGTCAAATAACGAATCCATGGTAGTTTCACTGTTTGAATCCCTTCGTGCCTCAATCCATTCCAGTAATGTTTTGCTTGGTTTAATATAGACTTCGCCATCATCAACATTACCTAACGAATCCCGCTCGACGAGATCAATATCCCCTTCCGGAAGTAATAAGGAAGAAATAATTGGTATTTTCCCAAGTTTATCAAGGGCATCTTTATATCTAATTAAGAATTAGAAAGTAGATTTAGTATTATAAATATTAAAGCCATGTGAGTATAAAAAATACTTACACACTTAAAAAATCCACATAACTATTACGTTGCTCGATATATTCGTCAAAGAAGAGTCTCATTGTGCTGATGCGTTTCTGGAACTCATTGGTGATGTCTTCTAAGTTGGCAATAGCAGCTAACCATCCTTGGTGTTGTAATTGCTGATCATAAACAATGTTCTGACAACATTGGCTCTCTCTTACAGCTTCTTCATAAAACTCCTGTGCCAATCTTGCCCTTTTGGTCACTGTTTCCATTGTAGATGGCAAATTTTTACTTTTTAATACCCTTTTCCTAAACTCTGCAATAAATGTTATATGGACTTCAATAACATACTATTTGATTTCTAAGAATCTGAATGTTACAATGTACCATTATAAGATGAATATCCTGTGGCTTGTACCCCTTCACTGTCATGATCCTCAAACAGATCATCACTGCTTGAGTCACCCTTTTTCTGGTTGCCAAACTGAACCATATAAGAGTTAGGACATGCACTTGCTTGAGGTGGATTGTTTGACTCAATACTCATCTTGTTGAAAAGGAAAATTGGACTGGTATCAGTTCCTGCTGAATATGATATCACTTTGGAACTGTTTTCAAGACATATGCCTCCACTGACCAGTAAAACTTGATCCTGTGGAGACACATCCAATCTTCTTGATATTTCCAGTTTCAATTGCTCAACACTGCATTAATATTTACAGCAATTAGTGGAAAAAGTACTCATTTTTTGTTAACCTACCTTTCAGCAGTCATCTCCAATTGAAACTCCAACATAGTGCCAGTTTCCACTCGAAAGATAAATAGATTCATGGTAAAAAATTACCTAAGGCTGATTAATATTTTAGTTTGATGTAATGTAAAGCTAACCAATTATACCAATTGGTCACCTAAAACAAAAATTTTAAATTTTTTACAACAAATTGATAATATAGAAACTACATAACCTACAGAAATAATTACATACAATCTGCAATTGCTATAATTATTATGTGGATGATGTGTTATTACTTGCTAAGTCATAAATAAACAAAGCTTGATACCGCGGCGATCAAAGACTTACAATGTATCCTATTAAGTATAGACAGTACTCATGATTATTATTGAACATTTATAAAAACTATTTGGTAAAGATGCAAAGTAGACAAATTATTTAAATCAACAGACAACTTTATATAAGTACTATGAGAATGCTTGTTTTAATTTGTGTTTAATGCGGCATTTTTTGATTCCTTTGTCTTAATTATTGCATGATGTCAATTAACTTGGCAACTATATTATTATTACCTGACCATGTACGTTCATCTGCCAATGCACGCAGAAACATACACAATACTAACACGTTGTTCTGTCAATTATCAGAAACTAAAATGTTGATTCAACTAACCTGATAGCAAGCCCATTGATGCTGTTCTTGCCGCACTGATAATCCAAAGCTTCACTCGATGATTTTCCCCAGAATAATATCAAAGCAATTTGGTGCGAATCATGTCGACGACGGCGTCATTTTACCGCAGCCGTGTTTGTGTCGCAGGCGCGAGCCATCAGCTGACGACGATCGCAACAATCGGCGAGGCTTGAAAACAAGTGCGACTCGATAGACGAGACGGACGGATCGGACGAGACAGCTTGCGTGCACTCAACTTGTGCGGTTTGGGTGTGCACAGATTGTTTGTACTGAACCGAGGGACGACATGTATCCGTAGCCCATAGACTACTACTTTGCGTAGTTTCATGTATAATTTCAAAGCTCACTTTACTCACAGTCGTAACATTATTAGAATGTCGCTAGAATTTTGCTCATCAAAGACCAACACAATAAGCTGCTCTTTATGTTTCACTTAACTGTCAGATTTTGTTATCTTTCTTTAAGACGAATAAAATTAACTTACAATTAATACAAAGACAAAAAGGCGTAGTATTTCTTATACGGCTTTGATACCGATTACTCTAATCGACTAAGAATTTCAAGCTTATCACTTTGATTTGAAAAGAAAACAATAATTTTATATATTTTCAGAAAATTAATGCATGCAAAACTAATGTTTTCCATTGAGAGATGGCGCAGTTATACAATAAATATAATTAACTTAAAAAAATTTAAAGTTGAAAAAACTTAATAGAAATAAGATTATCTATGTAATCTTGTTTTTTCTCCCTAATGAAAATGCATTAATGGGTTAGTAAAAGGTTGATTTGATTGGGTGCGGAAAAAGAATGTAAGAGTCGTGTCAAGGGTCGAGTCATATCAATAGAAGACTTATCCTTCACCTAGGAAACAACCGACAGGGCGTGAGGGGTGTCACGCCCTCACTTTCCAAAGACCAACAAAAACAAATAGCAACATAATTGCAACATCCGCAACAAGCCGAAATCGTTTTATACATAAATAATAACTTAGTGTTAAAGTAAAATATATAGTACCAAAATGCATAAAATATTATTATTATATTATAAGTTATGTAGGTAATGTGAAAACTTAACGCCGGTGCCAAAATAGACCCCGGGCATAACCCTTCTAGAAATTGCAGCATTAGTTATGAGGTTCGTAATTTAGGAGTCTCTCCTTTTTAAGCAACCAATAACAGAAACAATCAAATTTAACCAGGTATAATCTAAACCATTAAAGTGAGAAATTTAATAACGCAAATCAAATATTTAGCGAAAATAACTTTCGGCGTTAACAACAGTTCTAATACGCAAAAGTGGACTTTACCTTACGCCCTTGGAGCAAAGACATTCCTTGAAGATAAGTAGTTCAAAGCGACACAAATCGAATGAATTCAGCGGAGTTCAGTATAACGCAATTTTAGTGTTTTTTAAATTTTTCTAAAAATGTGCCGAAACGACCGAGTCTCCATTATATGCCAAACTAATTTAAACAAAAACGCATTGCTTTATTGTAACCAATACTATATTTGCTGACATTAGCATAATGCAAGGGGTGCTGTTGGTTTCTGCTAGTAAATATATCGCATTTGAACTTATATCAAATATTTATAACCTAATATATTTTAGTTTCGAACGTTTAGATTCTCTAAGGATCAAAAGAATAAAGGGCACAATACATTGGTATATAAAGAGTAGTAAAATAGTTCTTAATGTCATTAAAGCCGCATGAATGCGACACTTGGATTTTAAAGTTTCTAATTGATGCGCAAATATATTTCTATAATTTTTAATTTATATTATTTTGTTATTCACTCTCTTCTCTCCCTTATATTGTAGAGATTTCTTTCCATTTCTTTCTGCTTTCTGCGATTTTTACGCCTTTTCTTCATGTTACTCCTCTCCTTCCTAATATTTGCATGCATTAATGTATTATAACGTTTTTAATTATTTGGCGAAATAAACTAATTTCCGGCCACCTCAAATATTTGCACAAATATTGGAGAAAGGGTAAGGGAAGCTACTACTTTCTCTATTCGCTTTCGTAATTTTCCAAACATTTCTGTAGAAAATGTTTTGTAACTTCAGTTTTGACCAGTGTATGTAGAAACAACCCATGCGAGTGTATCTAATCAGGCGAGATTAATTTTAACGCGGAAAAGTGCCAAAAGGTGAGCCAAAATCAGAATGAAACTTTTAATGTTTCTTATAATTACATTTACTTATTAGTAAAAAGATAAGCGTGCGTGAATAGCGACGAAATAGTTTATCGAAACATATACCTGTTGGCTTTATTAAATTTACCGTTTAGCCATAATCTTTTATTTTCAGTCATTTGCGTATATGTTCAATAAATGTAAACACTCTCATTCAGTCAATGGAACTAATTTTAACTGGTATTGGTGTACATTTTGCGTCGTCTGTGCCGTGACTGTGAATGAACGCACATGTGGGGCCAAGTGAGCAGCATCAAATTAAATAAATATTTGCAACGTCGACGAGATGAGGTGATGACGACTTTATTGCGGCCATACGCTTTAAAAATATGCACTGAAAATATTTTGATTCATTTGATTGCCTATATTTGGAAAACACAACATCCTAGTCAGCCGGAAATGCTACTCATACAAACATACACTGGCAATTTAAAAAAATATATATTTTGGACGTGCATCAAATTGAATGAATACTGAGTGCGCACGATGACGAAATGCTCAGCTAAAAAGCTTCATTTCTGTATGACGCATATTTTGCACTCAAAAATTGAATCACGAACGGCGGAAAACAGGTGTACTTTGGCCTCTAGCCATATGCTGAAACGTTCAGACATCAACTGTCTGCAAATTTCGATAATAGCTAATCACGGCCTCAACGACCGTTCGACATGCCATTCTAGCTAAACATACCTGGAACAGTTCAAAGCACTCGCAAGTATTTTATTTTGCGTAAGCAAGGCCTTATTTTTCTACTTCACCTACCCAATCAATCTACGACAAATAGTTGACTGTAATTGACGCCAAATGTTTAATTGTGAAATGCATTCGATACATACGCTGCACATTTGTACCCGACATGTGCATGGCATCGTTAATTAACATTGACGAGGTGCATATATAACATTTAGCACACGACAACTCGTAAAATTATATATCACGCACATGCCCGCAACTCGGCGCGAATAAAATGGAAAAATGCGCAAAATCCGACGGGTGGGAAGTTCCCTGGCGCGCCGTATAAAAGCAGCGCGTCCCGACGCCTGCGACGCTTACAACTTATATGGTCACCCATAAAAGTACTGACAACTTATACATAGTTTGTCGTATTTAACTAAAGTGGAAAGTGATTCCAGTATTCAGTGTTATTGGATTTAAAACTTGGCAGAAAACATTACAAACCAATCATTATGCAGGCCGGTTGCGTTGAGAGAGTCTTTTTGGTAAGTTTATTCTTTATATCAATTTAATTCGTGCAAACTTAAATCTAATTAATGGAATTGATATATATATATATATAGTCGCTAGCTAAACATAGTAAAAGCAGTGTCAAGTGCAAACGAAAACGACTATTGCAGTGCATCGCGCCAAAACCTTTGATAATGACCCGTGCGGCAATGTAACATTGAAAAAGCGTCCGTGTCGAAAATATTACCATGCTGCCAGTAAACAAGCATCTGCGAAACGTCCTACGCTCATCGACACCGGAATGTAGCATTGAAAAGCACCCGCGGCTCGCACAAGTATTCGGAAATATTTTTACCGCGTGGCCGGCGGGCTCGTCCCAGCCTGTTGTCGGCAGTGTGTATGACGCACACTCCTTGGCATGTTGACAGGAGCAATGAAATCTCGTTACGTCACAGGATAAACTTAGGAAAACACCAAACACGCACACATACTCAATTCATTATTTAAATACATGCTAAATATGAGCAACAAAGCAACTCACAAATTGATTCTTTATTCCAGGACTCGCCCCTTAGTGCCAAAGTTGCGCTGTTCAATAAGCAGGCTAATTCACACCAACAAAAACAGGCCATCAACCCGTTTAGTAATGACAAATGCGTCGGTAACATGGCAAAGCCACAGTTTTCAAAAGATGAGTACGGCAGGTATGTGAAAATGAAGACACTATCAGAACCCATAAATGTTATTTGCTGTATGTAGGCCGGCGAAAGGTTCCCTGTCCGAAAGTAGAGCTTTTAAAGCTACAATCGAAATCTGCAAGGAAATGCTCGAATGCTGTACGATCATTTCCGACTACGGTGAGCCCCTCTTTGATCCAGATGAAAAGCCTGACGACTGCAGGAAAGTGATTAGTTTTGGCGCACTTTTCCAAGTAAGTACCACATATGCGGTACTAAATAACAATCAAATATTCTTTCGCAAATTATGCTTAGATCTACACAGTAATTTCCGACAAACTGGTGGGAATGCTGTTGCGTGCTCGCAAACACAAACTAGTGGATTTCGAAGGAGAGGTATTATTTCAACGACGTGACGACCACGTGCCCATCATCCTGCTGAAACCCATGAGCGAAATCAAAGCAATCTTTGAGGAAAAAATCGCTGTCGCGCGTGCAGGCATCAAAGCAAATGAAGAGCAAGAAAACTGCTGACCGGAACGTTCTTGCAAAATCACTTTCATATAGATCCTGAACCTGACCAAAGATGTGCAACTCGCAGGACGAGCGCACTACATATTTATTGACTTCGCGCGCTGCCGGATATCAATACCGGCGTATGTATCTAATATACAGGGTAGTCGATAAGTATTCTCGTTTCTCATATCACCAATTTACAGTGTAGCCCTATTCTTTTTATTATTTTATACTTTCCGTTTCTATAGCTGTAAAATACGCGTTAGAACCAACTGCACGTACAGTGAAACGAGCCAGGATATAAATAAGCAAGTTGTAAATATACATGATAAGAACATAAATATAAATTATATTGAATTGACTTCCATTCAAGTTTTTATATTAATATTTTTTGATGCAGCTCCATTCTTCTCCTTTCCTCAGACAGGCATTCTGGCGTAATTGCACTTAACAATTAAAGTCACGACGGAGGAGACACATTAACGTTAAACATTACTCAGTGTAGTTTTCTGCTTTTGATTAAACTCATAGTATCTGTACAACTGCGAGACTCAACGAAGAGATTCCATCCTCAAAGTAACACATGCCGCTCAGATAAATATATAGAATGTATCAATTTTAGCCGAGAAACCATTAAAGATTTAACCACGCATATTTCAAGATTATTAGGGATCTCTTTGGCTTAACAATGGCGCACAGCTAGCACTCCAATCAACAAGTGTCGAACGTCACATGCATAAGAGTAAAATGCGTTAAACTAGTGAACTTGGGGTTGACGGCGTGCGTCACGTTTTCCTGGGAGGTGGGGCTGGTGCACTGCTGCAAAGCCCAGCCGCTGAATGTCGTTCTACAGTAGGAATGTTTTCGTATATTGTGCGTGGAATATCATCAGGTGGCCTGAAATGACGCGAATATAATACATACATTCCACTACACAACCAACCAAACATACCTAGGTAGCATTGGTTTTTTTGTTTCGTTGCGACTCATTTGAGCAGGTATACACGGTGTACTGTAGTGAAGATTAGTGGTAGAAGAGCGCATCGGACCATATGCACCAGCCGCATTTGGTATGCCACCAGACGGCAATGATTCAGTTGTGTACCGAATGTTCGTATACTCTCTCCCAGCTTCACGCGATTTCTGGGCAAAACGTGTCCTTCATAGTAGATTTCAATTACGAATAAAATGTACTTCTTTAATTACCTGATCGGCTTTCATTCGTACTGTCGTCGTTTCGATGTGATGTTTGACCGCTAGATACACAAACTTGTATTGCGCTTCAGTTTGCACCATACCAGATCGTTGAGAACGGACCATTTGAACCGCGCGTTGTATGTCAATCTCGCAGTCCAGCCCATGCCTCTTCAGTTGATCGAGGATCATATCAATAACAATAAATGTTCCGGTCCTTCCTATTCCCGCCGAGCAATGCACTAATACTGCACCGGGTGGTTCATCAAATGAGAGTTCCAACGAAAGTTGTTCTTGGCACATATTCACGTCCTGTAGGAAGTTTAGCACGATGCCTGGATCAGTCGGTACTCCATGGTCCGGCCAAGCCTATCAAATAACCACCATTAATATTTCAATGTTATGTTTAAAATTTCTAGTAATTTACCAAAAAGTGATAATGGTAAACCTTACGATCACAATTAGCACCATCCTTCTTCACAACAAACTCGCGCAACGTATAATGAACCTTGGTTGATTCAGCCACCGTCTCTACGTGAATTCGACCATATTCCTTGGTGGTGTTTAATTCGGGCCAGTATCGTGCGCATTTATTTTTGCCACGCTCAGTTTCCTTAGTTGTCATTACAATGACACGGCTGTTTTCTTGCCATACCATTTGCCAAAAATCGTCGATGGTTGAGGGCAAGCATCCTAAAAACGTATACATCCTCTATAGCTCACTTTCTATGCCACTTACGTATGAAAGTTACCTTGTGTTGCAATATACACTTTATTATTCTGCTCATTCTCATAGGAACAACCAGCATCATCCACTTTCCATCGGATGTAATTCGCGTTAATGTAATCTGAACCAGCGACGTTCGGATCGACGTCATACAATTTTACGCGTGTTTCATCAACTTAAAATATAAGAAAACTTCAGTTAAATCTTACGTGCCAAGTGCCAAGCTACGTACAAGGTAAGATGTTCTTATATCGATTTTTGTTCTTATTCTCCGACTTGCTGCCTTCGTGCCGAGAAAACTGTTTCTCCTGCTCTTGATGCTGCAATGATTCGAACTCTTCCCAAAACCCGCCCATCTTTCCAATAGTATCATTCTTTTCTTCTTGTAGCTGCTTTACACGATTATGAATGCCACTTGCATTGATACGCGTTGCGTTAAAGGGTTGTTTCAGATGTACTACCGTTCCCGTAGTCTCCACCATAGGGTTCATCTTGTAATGTTCGATAAGATCCGAAAGACAGTCAAATGCTTTACCACCGCCTACGTCATATCGATTATCCTGCAGATTTGCATAAATCACCAATAGATATAATGCGTTAGGTTCAAAAGAAATACCTGCGTTCGAATCATCACATGCGTAACCTTGTCATCAGTTCGAACAGAAAGCACAAAATCACCTGGTTTTGACTGACTTTCCCGTACCAGGAAACTGCCATTTTTACCGCGTTCCAAAATTAGCTTTTCCGCTTCTTTTCCAGAAAGATGGCCATGAAACCACCTGCGAACAAATAAAAAAGGTATGCGATTGGTTGCTCACTTTGAAGATATTAAGAATCGCACTTGTAAAGAATGAGTGCTTTTCGCAACTCTTGAAAGGCCGTGGAAATTATAATTTGCGCAGCGGGCACAGCAATGATGGACACATCCATCAACTGGGGTTTCAAGCGACCACCAGTCATTACGGTGACATCAACGCGTGCACAACAAGTAACCGCTATACCATTACTGCCTTGTGATTTCTCTTGATATGTTTTGCATGTACCTATGCGTTGTCGACTTTTGGCCGCCCACTCCTTCATTCGCATTAAAGACCAGACTTTTTGCATTGGAAACATTACCAATACCAATGCCATGATCATTCGTAACACTACCAAGAAAATAAGCATTGAGGTCAAGGAGACGACGCATGTCCTTATAGAGGTAATGAATCACATGTGCCTTGAGCGATGGTGGCCATTCTTCCTGCAGTGAGTGTGCGACGCATGTATCCGCGCACAGAGTCACAACTGCATCCAAAGTCAGTCAGGAACAAAAACAAGGCATGACAAATATCGACCGTGAATTATTTTTCGCGCTTGGCAGGTTTAATTATGTAATAAAACATCGCCTACGCACAATTGCCGTGCGCACTCCAAGTGTGTCCTGGCAAGTATGCAATCGTAAATAAACAGATTTTGCGTTAAGCTTATTACTATTTTTTAAAGTCATAAGTACACGTGTCGCCATGTTTTTTAAGCAGTTGATAGTGACATGGCATTGAGCGGTGAGCACAAGGATAGACGCGGAATTAATACAAACTACACCTGAATTAATATAGGTGCAATTTATCTTGTTAAATATCAATGTCTTACTCGTGTGTGAAGTTGGCTGAATGTTGAAGAATTGACACTGGCGGTACAACCTTCCCCCAACTCACGCGTCGCTTTATTGCTTTGAAGTAGCCCATTTTAGACAAAATAATTCAAATAATGCTTATTTTCTGCACAATGCAAGTTTCAATTTCATGACCGTATCAAACAGAACACAACTATGTTAATCACTGGATCACAACTCGTATGCGACTTTTCGCAAGACGTACCCAATTGCGAATGTGACGCGATCGACGCGCAAATAGTCGCGCGATTTGTGATTCCAATGTGCAGGAGCCGCGCGACGAACGCATTCTCGAACAGGTAGCGAAAACATCGATGTATACCGCATACACGTAAGGCGTGAGAGAAAAAGCACAGCATCTTCATTAACTATACGACACGATCAATGTAATTCCCGTATCGACAAAGCACTTTGAAATTCTGGAATTTTTTACAGTCATTTATTTGTGTTACGTGTTATTTAGCTTGATTGTATTGATATGTGGGTAGAACAAAAATTATATTGTAGGTTTTGTGCACGAAATTGATACCATATTGTTATTTAATTATTAATTATTAACAGGCGTTGTCAACAAGCATGAAGAAACGGGTGTGCAAATAAAGGTATGTGATCCAAAATACAAAGAAAGGTTAACTCAAGCGAGACGTTGTTAACTATTTTGTTACCAATACCGTGTTAATTTTTTCACATAGTGTCCTTAAAAATAATTCGGTAGAGGCGGAAGCAGTAGTGTATCTAATATATCACACCCTTCCTAACACAGCTTCCTGGAGCGGGAGTAGTATACTGAAATACCACAAAAATCCCCAGCATAATTTACGAAAGTTTATAAATCTAAAAATACAATTCCAGAGACACAGATTAGAATTCTGATGCAACAATATATATTGTTATTAATGCGAGGTACACGAGTTCAAATCCTGCTGGGAGTATATTCAATATGGTATATACTCTCACAGAATTCAGTCCCAATAACTGCCCAATAACCCTGATAGTTGATGAAGGTTAAATAAATACAGTGTCGGTATCCAGCATACTTGCAGTACGCTCCAAAAATAACAAAAGAATTTAATAGAAAATTAATCAATCCATATATACTGCGATCGACAGTTTTGAAACAAAATATTTTTGTTACTTGATTTAAAGATGTTTAACGCGACAATGTTCATTAAATTTATGTAACCCACGACTGTACGTTACGTATTTATAAATGATGCTCACACTTATTGCAATGAATACATGCATCAATTTGCGGCATGTATGTTACATCACTCCATTGACACGGTGCTGTTTTCCCAAATAATAACAGCGGACTTTTTGTTTAAAATATTAATTTTCTTTTGTCCTAAAATCCCTATTTGCATTGCGAATTTTTGCCAAAATGAAATCACCAAGCAAGTTGATCACTTATTGAATTAGTATGATCGCTGTCTCAAAATTCATCAACATTCTTTACATGTACTATTTTCATTGCAAATCTATACATGATTACGTCATTGAAAATGAAACCGATTCAGACATTTTTAAACAACTGAAGTCAACCTGGAATGATAGTGATTTTCTTATAATAAAGAAAAGACGTTTAAATTTACGATAAAAACTGATTCGTCTGAATCTTCTTAAGGAATTTTCAATTTCGAAATTTTATACATACTACTACTATATATCTGTACTATACAACAAAATAAGAAAACATCTAATATAGAACTTCTGTTTACAATTTCATGTAGACAATATTCCATAGAGTTGGAAAAGATTAAACATATATCAATGGGCATGCCCATTTTTGCGGTTTTTGGCAATTATTATGTATAGAATCCGTCCAAGACCTCAGTTTTTTTTTGCTATCCGAGAAAAGAGTTTTTTGCGACACCAAAAATACAAAGAAGTAAATTAAGAACAAGTTGTAGAATTAAGTTTTTTCCGATAGATTTTGTGTTGCAGTGCTTTATTGGCAAAATAACAATTATTTATTTATACACTAACAATTTAATGCCAATGAAAATGTGTTAGCTTAAATATTGTCTATTGGACGTTCGGTCCAAACCATTTGTATTTCTAAGCCATTTAAGTAGGTTATTAAATATTTTTTGTAATTCTCTATACTTGTAATGCAACATATGCGATTGAAAGGTTCTTTTACATTAAAATTGTGTATTGTGTATCATCAATTACCGTGATTATTCGTGGTTGTTGAGACAAAACCAGAGCTGTAGGATTCGAACTCGCAGGAATACGCTGTTTGCTTTCGCGAGATATTAATTATCAACAATTAAGTATTATTGATACTTAATTCAGTATATTTGCTGCTTTGTTATAAATTTAGTCAGAACAGAAACTTCCAATATTTCAACCAAACTATTATATACATCAATATGATTCATATAAATAAGGGTGTTGTTGATTTTTGTTACAAAACAGTAAAATGTCATAGTAAATTATAATAGCACAAGAATAAAATATATTATATATTATTAGTATACAACATTGCACTGAGATAAATATCTTAAATTAGATGTATCCCATTTCGAGCGGATTTAATTGTTATATCATTACTAATTATTCTGTACATTAATAAAATACTATAAAAGTATTGCAATCATCAATAATGATGATGACTCCCACCAGATTAGTATCACAATAGAAATTAATCTATTCTGAGAATGCATACACAAATTTAACTCACCTTTCAGTGGTGGGATCAGCACAATTGATTGGATACTTTAACTCAATAATTTCACCATTTTTTTCTTTGAGTTGATCTTGATTCTCCATGTAAAACTGAACTAACTCAGATAAGGTGGCAAAAGTTTCCCCTCCATATAAATCATAGCAGTCTCCAGTATTTTGTATTTTTATATGAGTCACTTCCCCATTGCGTCTAAGACATAATACATCAACATAAATAATGATATATTGAAACAGCACTCATGTAAATACCTCACAGACAATGTAAAGTTACCAAACTTTGTGGAACTATGTCGCACCAGAAAGCTACAGTCCTTCCCACATTCAAGCAAAAGCTTCTCTGCCTCAAGCCCAGTGATTGTGGGCCAGAACCACCTGTAAATATATACAACATTTCACTATGGTAAATATAGCATACATTTAGTAATTAAAAAGAGTTTGATTTCAATTTGCAACAAATAGGCGTTGTTTGTTACACAAACAAAAGATAAAAGACGACTTGCCATTAGCATTGCAACGTATATTTAATTAAACTGCTCACCTTCTCGAACTCATGTTACTTCTTTTATTTACGTATTGGACGAAAAAGTATGTAGTCGCAACAAAAATATGTCACCCACATCTCGCAGAGAAACGGAACGAAGGAGCACAGGCAGGCAGCCGCGTAAGGCTACGTTTGCGCAAACCACACAAGACCACAAACCGTAGCGGCCATCTTGTTTCCAATGCACAGGATGTTTGGCTAAATATAAATAAATTAAGCTGAACTAGTTGCATACATTTGCAGAAATATAATTTTCTTTTACTTTAAATTAACATAAAACAATATATTGTACTTTTAGCTGATATATTATGTACTACAGCGTTTACTTTTGTACTTTTACAATTAACCCCACTAGAACTGAGTGAACAGAACGTATTGTTTATCTACATCATAGCAGCGTTATCTTCAGTATTGGCACGACCTTCCAATAACAATGCCTGCTTCTCCAAGAGTTCCTTTCGTTTGGCTTCTGGTCTTAGAACTGTGAAGTATCTGTACCATCGTAATCCCATATGCCCCATACCATAAAGGGCTACGCCGATGCAAGTTATGACAAAGCCTTTATGTAATCTGTTAAGAAGAGCACTCGATTTGGCAACTTTCTTCATGTTTATTTCTTGATGTCACAATTGGTTAAAGAAGAATGCAAACTTGCACGTTCGCTGCAAGCCGAAACTTTTTTATTTAACCTAAAATAATTTATTGTGGCGCTGTATCTTAGGACAATAAGCGAAAACGACACGAAACGACTTTGCAGGACAAACAAAACGAACGTCAAAATCAGCTGTATCATTCAAATCACACAATCATAAATCATACGTGTGTGTTAAGAGTAGATTTTGGAAATTTCTGTACTTGGTCTACTAACGACACCATTTATTTTCATAAAGGAACCAGAATGGATTTCTATAAATTGTTTAAAAGTTTTCTAGGAATTCCGAATTCTGTTCCTCCTGAGGATTTTAGGTGAGTCATTGTCAACTGAAAGGCAACATTGAATATTCATATAATTCCTGGTTTACATTGTCATGAAAATAGATTTGATTCACAATACCCAAGTGGCTATAATGATCAAGATGATAATGGCTTCATGTCAAATCCCATGCAATTTCATAAGTTTGTGGAGGAACAAATGCAGAGCTTATTTGGTTCCTTTGGTTTGGGTAATATTGGTGAAGATGGGAACCCATTTAACACAGAGAAATCTTTGTCCTTACGAGAACATTATTTAAAACCAGGATATGACCATCCTTCATCTAATAAAACAGACACTGATATGGATGGCAAGTATGTAATTGATAAATATAATCTTTGGGAAGTACCTAGAATATACTGATTTTAGAGTTAATATGGAAGACCTTAATTTAATGCTTAAAGAAAGCCATAATGGTGATAAACCCATTAGCCAGTATTCAAAATCTCCTAGCACCAATCGCTTTTTCAGCAGATCAATGTCGACGAAAACAATTATTAAACCAGATGGAAGTGTGGAGACTACAAAAACATCAAGAGATAACAAAGGCAATACCGAAACCACCGTGATCAAGCGCGATGGACAAACCGAGCACATTGTCACTACGCGGATCACGGCAAGTGGCGAGGAAACTAAAGAGGAAAATCTTATCCACCATACAGGAGATGTTCCAGAGTTACCACAATGTAGTAGTATTCTTCCTCAATCACCAAAGTCATGGTTTGATTTGTTTTTTTAAATGGACTAACGTTAATCTAGCAATAAAGATATGAAAGTGTACAAATATATTGAAAGCATTCTTTGCATGGTACAAATTTAAATCTAAAATTACAATAAATAAATATTAATGGTGATGAGCATGATATACACGTCGAAAACAATGCAAAGTATAAACAACCGTAAATTAAGCATCAGCGTGCGACACTATCAGTAATTAAATCCAAACTGTTTCATTAACATAGCCATCATAGCCCCAATTAAATTACTTACCAACAGTTGGAATGTGATTTAAAGCTGCTTCTTTCCAAAGTGCACTTGTAAAGCCATGCACACATGCTGGTGTGCTAGTCTTTCCAAGTCATATAGACTGTTGAATTAGACATGAATTGTTCTAGCTGAGATCTGCTCACTCATTCTGATGGAGTGAGATCTTTCTCAGGTTCACCCTCATTTAACAATTGCAGAAGCAATTCATGCAAAGGTTCAAATGCTTTTCTGCTTCCTGCATTAGTGAGAAGTAGGTAGTCATGCATATCATGGTGACTAATGCTACCATCAGGTTGTATAAAACCCTTATCTATAGATATCACTTCTACGTTTGGCATTATAGGCAATTTACTCTTGAGCAGTGTGTTAACTTGAATCAATTTCTCTCTAATTGAGTTTGGATGCTGTCCTCTAGGTAAAAGAGTCTAGAAGCATTAGATTTTAATCATAAAGCTATAGTAATAGCACAACACTACTTACAGGAACAACAATATATGCCTCTGGTAACTTTCCTCTGATACATTCTATAATTTCAATGATGCCACCAATGATATCCTCTGGTTTGCTTTTGTGATTATTGGTGCCAACATGAAGGACCACTACTTTTGGTTTTACATTGTCCAATTCACCATTTTGCACTCTCCATAGAACATTTTCAATTAAATCTCTGTGAATACCAAAGTTAAGGCAATGCAGTGGTGCAAATAACTCATTCCAGGTATCAGTGTGCTGTAAAGCTTGCAGAATTGAATCACCTATAAATATCACATCAGCATCTTTCTCTCTAGTTTCCGACAGAAATCGGTTGTGCTAAAATGTTGTATTGTAAGTTATTAGATGCAAAGAGATAATTGCCAATGAAACTTACAATGCTTAACCATCTCTGATCACCATCAGGATCCTCCACAGGAATTCCTAATTTATGAGAAGACATTTTTTGTTCTCACTAATAATTTACAGATATTAATTTATACCGAAATTGTTGACTTTTGTAGACTCGGCTTCCTCCAGAAAAAAGGCTTAGCAAAAGCTAACCTGGAGAAATAAGACGGCCATATTGTAATTCAGATACAGGGCAATCCAAGCAGAATGTTAGCAAAATTTAAAAAAAGTGAACGTGCAATAACATAAAATATACCAGATACCTAATAAGGTACATAATATAACAACTTTTTTTCACTTATTTCATGTGTTTATATATTGTGCGATATACCGAATCTGTACATGTGATAGAGAATTAATATAAACAATTAACAATGTTAACTATTTCAAGACAAAACAATCAATTGATGTTCCTTTCGTGTCCGGACCAATAACTGTATCAAAAGTTTTCCCATTAAAGCTCCATCTCTTAAAATCTACAATCTTTAAATTTTCAAATCCTAATCGCATTGCAATCCTCTGAGTAACGTTTGAAGAACACAACGCCGTTACCAACTTTGGCTCAATCAGTGTTTTCAAATCACAGCCAATAGATACCCTAACATCATCACCACCTTTTAAAGCAGCTGCCATTTGAATTGTATAATCAAACAAAGCTGTGGCTAATCCACGAGCCTGGTGTTTTTTGAGTGTAGCAAGAAACATAATTTCTATCAAACAATCAACATTGTAATATTTGAATATATCTAACTCATTTCCCATATCAATCATAAATTGAAGTAAACATTTGGCATTGGGAGTAGAGCATTTGCTTTGGTAATCCTCATAATAATTTAGTCCATTAAGTTGTGCAGGATATTGAAAGATATTAAAGGCGGTTGCAGCTATTTCTCCTGTTTCAATTTCCACTGCTATTAAAGATATTCCATCATAAGCAGCATGCAAGACCATTTCCTCCAATTCAGCTGCAGCATTTGGATTATTTGGGAGTTCACAAGCAACTGAGACTGTTTCCTCACCAAAAAATGCTTTTCTCATCACATTCATGGCGCCAGGTAGAGTATCTTTTGAAAGAGAAACAATATCATACTTGCCTACAAATTACCAAATATTATTTATCACAGTTTAGTTGATTTAAGTTTAAAATATAACCCTAATTTTATAAACGACCAATATATTAATTCGAAATAATGGAAATAATACTTTACCATCTGGAGTACTTCCCCATTTCCTGACGGACATTGTAAAATATGAATTTGGTAAATACTAAGTTCGATGTACGAATGAAATAGATACTTACTAAACTGACGACCGCAGTCTGAGTCGCTCGTGATCCTCATGTACGCAATCAGACCGACTAAACAGATGAAAGGAACGAAAACGAGATTAAATTGTATTCAGATGGCTTTACTGATTATGGTGTCTATTTAATATTAATTACAATTTCAGGACTTGCAATTTCAGGATAGCTTCTGATGATATATTTCGTTCGAATTTGAACATCCATTTGGGAATCTCCGTTCCAAGGTCAAGTACAGTCTGGAACTGCAGCTTTTTCGTTATTTTCTCGGCATATTTTAAGGTACACTTAGCAACTACAGCTCCTGGTGTTGGATTCTTCAATCTCTTGGCGAGCTCAATAGAAGCTTGTACCAATCCACCAGCATAGCCACATCTCTTAAATTCACTTGCAGTGGCAATGCAGATTATTTCCAGGTAGCAGTCTACCGCCGCCCGTTTAAATATGTGTTCATCGTACTGCTCCAAGTCCAGGATGAATTGCAGAATTGAGGCGGATGCTGCATGTTTACACTGTTGCACATACCTTCCGAAATTTTCTGCGGAAGTACTAGACGTTTGAATTACATTAACGGCCACGGCTGCCATTGTTCCATCCACCATGTAACACAGAGAATGGCCTTTCTTGATTAACATTTTTGTAAATGGACGTAGTTCTTCTAGGGCCTCTGAATTGTCGTGCAACCTTAGTGCACGAGAAAAGTTTTCATGCTTCCAGTAGTGTTTTAGAATAAAATCAACCGCCAAATCGGAATTTGAGCTGGTAACACAATAAACATTTTCTGGGAGCGTCATAGCTGAACTGGCTTACAATATTAAATAGCACAGATTTTGATTGTACTCAGTGGCACAGGACGATAAGATTTTGATTATCCAAGGCAAGCTGGGTAATTAGTGTGTGCTGAATAGCACGTTTATGGATATATTGTAAATATTTCAACTAATTTAATCGTAAAAATATTAACATAGAGGATTTCGTTTCTGGGCCAATGCGTTCTGCAAAAGTTTTCCCTTCAAATGTAAATGATTCAAAGGGGACTTCCAGAAGTTCTTCAAAATGAAATTTTTTACCAATACGTGCAGTTGCCGAAGAAGTAGCTAACGACACAACAAATTCGGGAACAGGATTCAATGATAGGATTTTATCTTCCGGCGATAATTTGACATTATTGCCAGACCGCAACCGTTTTGCTATGTCTATCGCAAGGGCCCACATCTGAGTGCCCAATTGTCGATTGCGATGTTCACGTAATGTTCCTATAAACATTATTTCCAATCCACATTTTACTTTCTGCTCTGCAAACACGTCGTATCGCTTTTCCATTTCAATCATGTAGCGCATCAAACCTTTTGAAGAAGCCTGCGTACATTTCGATTCAAACCACTCGAAATAATTATCTTCATCGGATTCGGTTGATACCTATATAAATAGTTATTACGATTCCATTAATTTGGAATAGAATGGCATATTTCATAAGAATCAATTACTTGTATTTTATTAAAATATGCAGATACCGGTTTTCCGGTTGCCTTTTCAATGCCCACCAATGACACGCCATCATTTGCTGCTCGCACGCATAACTCGAGCAACTCTTGTCGCGCTGCTGGATTTTCCGCAACTCTAGTTGCAATTGACACATTTTCATCGACAAAAAATGCTTGTTCGATGACGGACAAAGCTCCAGGTAATGTTTCCGTCGTGATTTGTGTTAACTCATATTTTCCTGAAAATTAGCAAAGGTTACGAAAGAAAGCGTAAGTTATAAGAAATTAATGACAGCACTAAAATTAAAAATAATACCATCATTGGAAGTTAGAGCAATTGCGTATGTATTGCTCATATTATCACTTGGAGAGTTCAAACTTTGATTCACTTTTACGATATGCAAGTTTTAATAAATGTTCTAAGTTTCATTATGAATACTAAAATTTCTATTTTACTATTTATGGTATTTGCAGTGAGATAACACATCAAAACTTATGACCTTGATATGTTTTCTACGATAATCATATGCGCGCTGATGGAAGATAAATTAATTTGTGCTATTGCTTTAAGCAGTTTTCTACATCATAATTAAGTTCAGAATCCGATTACGAGGTGCCGTCCTTCATTGTAGCTCGGGAGCGGCGCAACAGCGGCGGCGTTCATGCACCCGCATTCGCTGATTTGCTTCGGCTCGGGGGCATTAAGCAATTTAGGCAGTCTAGCAGGCTAGCTTGCACGGTGTGCACGCGTTTTCTTCGTACGCCCTGCACGTATTTCCGACAATTGGAACTATGCGCGCATTGTTGGTAGCGGTCGCGATTGCGGCTCTATTCAGTGTGAATATCTCTGCACGTGCGGTGAGTACTAGTTATTAAATTATTTCTGAAAATTTCTTTTTTTGAAGCATGAATTTTCTCGAGATTTTGGCGATGTTTATTCGAGCTGGTAAATATTGATAAGGGTTTGTACGGGAAAGTTAGTTTAAAAGGATTTCCATCAATGAATTGTTTATAAAACCATTTGTTTTATTACTGCTGAACTATTGACGACATATCTTGTGTGAAATATCCTGTTGAAAGCTAAGGGCTATAATTGAGGCTATAATTTTCCCGCTCGCAGTTAGCTTGTCATCCATCTTCTCGAACGGGCGGCAAATCTCGACGACACGCATGTCCGAGCATGCGAATGAGATGCATGTAGCGATTGGTGTAGCTGTTGGCACCATGTGCAAACTGCTTGACGAAAATCGATATTTTTAATTTGCCATGTTTGCTAACATATTGTTTGGTTCATATATTCAAGGCAAACAAGCAAGCACAAACTAACGAGTTGATGTTATTAATATTGATTCAATTGGCCATAGTTCTGGTTGAAAAGCCCGGTGTAGCAAGATAGTCCAAAAGGGAGATTCGTACAAGTAGTAGTTTCTTCAGCTAGATCGTATTCTCACGAGAAATAGATAAGAATCATGTCTCTCGAGCGGAGAAAACACTAAAGCTACCAAGTTATTCTCAAGCGCACGGGACTCGTACGTGCTTCTGACTTGCGAAAACGACGAGAGTTGGGGTAGACGCTGAAAGGCTTTTGCATGGAAACGACTGCCAGCTGACATCGTAAGGTTTGCCATGCAAATATAACTCGAGTGCATATAACATATTTATGCTAGTACAGTCAATTGCATAAAAACTGCTGCAACTTTTATTTCGTTACGATTGCATTGTTGTTGCTGTTGACAATTTGCTTCGGCTTTCCTGTTGGATATTGATTGATGCGTCCATTGTGCTGCAGGTCAACATCAGCAATACTTGGGTGCTACCGGAAGAGAGGTTTCCGGTGTTCTATCGCTACTTCCGAGATCGCATCTCGTGGAACGAAGCAGACGCGGTCTGCCAATTTCATCATGCTAACCTTGTTACAGGTACGTGCCGAGGGTGCAGAGCAAGAGTATTTCATGCAAAATTAAAACGTAGTATTAGAAATGATCTCCTATGTACTTGTAGTTTTATGACTATTACCAACCTTTCTCATCACAACCGTATCCAATTAGGAAATATGCAAATTAACTGTTAAAGTGCAACCGATTGGTTGTTTACTAAAGCGTTAATTAACTTTGACACCAGGAGAACACAATTCAAGTGCACATTAGGCAGCAAATGCGCAGCGGAATAGTGGCGAGTCCAATTAATAATTGCCGCTATAAATCGTAATTGAACTTGTGCTTCGGGGGGTAGTCGGTGTGCCGAAGCAGATTCCATGAGCAGAACAACCGCCCTATTTTCCTCCCGCTATCATAATACTCAATTATACGGCGCTATTAAAACGAAAGAGTTTAATAAAGTTTGCCCAAGTTATACCAATATATTTTCCGGGAATGGAACATTTCTATCCGCAGATGACAATGGAAAATTTGCTTTTGAAAGTTATTCTACACTTAATATTCATGAATTTCAATTTTAACCAAACCTGAACTTTAATCAACGCAAAATTAATTTAATACAATCTTTGAAACGCATTTACAAATGTTTTGTGTATTTTATATTTATGTCAGAATCAAAAATGTTGAAAGTGAAAATAATATGTATTTTGCCTTCAATGGAGTGTGGATGCGCCGGTCATTATAGAAATTGATCTATAATAAAAATGTATCAACACAATATGATATTACTCAAGTGTGTGGATATAAGATATTTGTTTAATAAATTATTATTTAATTTACAAGTACATGTGCAGTTATATTATTAAACACAACAAATTAACCGTCTCATTTTTTAAGACCAAATCTATTGTTTGTTTTGATTTAGCAGAGCTTATTTTTCAGAAATAATAGATAGTGATTTATTTAAAAATTTGTATTTTTTATCAATAATTGTTATTAAACACGCAAATGGTGTTAGCAAATTAATATGACAAAGTGGCATTTTGTGAAAAAAAATAAAAAGTTGCGAGGTGATTTTGCATCAACTAGCTTTGGGAATCAAATGAAACAATAAAGGTCTGTAGAATTGAGATATGCCATTAAAACAAACTATGGCATTACTACAAACATAAACATTTTACATATTATTATCGTTCAAAATATTTATAAGCTCTAAATCGAAAGAAGTGCATCATAAAGAATACAAATTGCACAATTGTTGCAATTACAGCAAACAAATTGAGCTAGTACATCTAGTTTCTCTGTTATATCATTTCAGAAACGTAAAACAATCTTTGATGCATTTTAGATTAGATCTTGCAAAAATATTAAAACGCAAACATTTTATAGCTCCTCTTAAGTCTTTAGACTATCAATTAGTACTTTTAATAATTTATCTAATCTGGAATAATCAGAAACTATAAATAATATAATATTGTATATCGTCTTGAAAGCGATAAAAATCATTTTGTATATATTTTTAGAAAAAAAGCAACTAAATTTAATATTTATAAAAAGTGCTTCGGGTTTTGAACTTATGTTCTTTTTAAGATGTTTGCGGTTGGTGTATTGTTTACAATTATTTTTTGTCTGATGCTACAAATCACATTGTAAATCAAGTGTCACCAACTTCTATCATATTTTTCGTTTATTGCTATGTATATATGAAACAAAATTCCCTTGATTTTATGAATACTTCCAAATATATATAGAGTTTGTTAATCTGAAACTCAAATTACTTTATTAGATCCCAAGAGTCTTCAAAGTGTAGCACGTTGGAGTATAAGTTATTACAGCTGGAAAGTTGATGCAAAACAATGGAACGATTTGGAACAGTTTAAAGTAAATAAAACTTGCCAGATGATTTCAAATTAATTTACGTTATTTCAATAATATTGTCTGCATTTGGGAAAGCAAATAATAAGCAATTTACATATATTAAATAAAGTAGAAAGATATATTTTGTTGAATACCTACAGTTATAGATTTCAAAATCAAAATTAAAAACAATTGATCAAAGAATTTCGTTAATGCAATCAATACATAACTGTAGGCCGTTGTTTTTTAAACATTGGACTCTTAAATTTAAATCAGGGATTTATTTTTAAAGCAATTGAATATTAAGTACAAAAAATGATTCATGGTTGAGTCATATTTCAATTTATATTATAGTTCGAAAACATTAAAGTTTCCCGAGATGAAGACCAAGCAGCATCAGGTTGAGATATTTTAGAATGAAAAGCAATGAATCGTGTTAATACGTTATTGATTTATTTTATACCAATCCACATACTCGTACCCTTGTATTCTGCAATCTACAGGATTTGGGCGGTGTGGAAATTTTGAAACTATTCAAAACTATTTCTTCTCAAACTTCTGCTCCCATTAAGGATTGTAACCAAAGACCATTGACTTACTCCATCACCCCTCATGCATTCTCGTGGTAATTGACCTTGCGGAATAGCATATAAGTAAATGATTTGGGTTTCGCGACTCAACACTGGTTGCAAATTAATGCCCCAACATAATTTACATGTTCTAGTGGATACCACGTCGCAATTCGATGCAGTTCGCGCGTACCTCAAGGAATTGGATATTACCAATAACGTATGGATTGGGTTATCTCGCCTAGATGGCAAATCTACATTTTCATGGAGGTACGTAAGTTTTGTCATAAAATAAATATTTTCGTAATTGTTAATTCTTGTTAATTGTTTTCTTGTAAACTCATAACAGACTAATTAATTTCTATGGTATTGTTTTAATATTGGCTCTTCAACATAGATCTTCGCACAAAGTAAAAACAAAACGCCTAACTTTCAAGAGATTATTTAGAAGGAGCATGATAATAAATAGGAGAGTTTTAAAACTTGACAAACTAGTTATGACCTGTCTGGTGCTTCCAACCAGACTAATTTACATTATTTTTTGCTCAAGTGAGAAAATCATTTCGATTCAAACCTGCAGACTTTCAGACTATGCTGCTATATAGTTACCCTAGGTTACTGAATTTCCATGCACTAGAGTAGGTTTATACAAATTTAGTATGTGGATTGAATCTGCGCAGGGATTACAGTGCGTTGAGCGCCTACGAATACTGGCAAGACGCAATCCCGGCTACAAACGACAAGCCCTTGTGTGCTGTAATGGATCCCGCCGCTGACTTCCGCTGGCACGCTCTGACCTGTGCTGGCCCGGAAACGGCTTCCTTCATCTGCGAACTATCAGGTCAGAAGCAGCAAAACAGCATGCAAATAAATGTTGACCAATCTGTGTTCACACGATGTACGATGAATACAAGGGTGCTTACTGTTTTTGTGAACATTAAATTTATACTCGCACATTATTAATTCCTCACCAATATGAAATGATTTATGTTGAACAGCATGCCGCGCCCTTACAAATATATTATTCCTAATGGATGCAGCACTTGATTGGACATTTATTGTAGGGCGGTATTAATTATTATTAGGATTCAATTGCAAGAGTTTGTAGTTTTTTCTTATGATTAGTTATAATGAATTTCTTCAATACTTCATCGGAAAATATAATTAATAAAATTATTATCTTTTTTTAAAGTTATGATTGCAAAAAAAGATCAAAACCGATTTAATGCGATTGTAATTAATTATAAATATTTTAGTTCCAACCTGGGCTAATGGTTCCGAAGGATGTCTTGTAACTGAGCTACCCTCATTGACTATGCTGTATATACCAGAGCAGTCATCGATTGAGTTAACATCTGATTGTGGTTTGGAAGGCACCAAACGTGTCGTATGCAAGGGCAATTTAGTACGCAATTTCATTATTCTAATTTACATGTTATTACTAAAATTAATTATATTCTACAGAATCGCGATAAGTTGATCAGAAGTCTGGCTTGTACCGATGATAGTATCGTCGTCGACGGAAGAGTTTCAGCTAATTTTCCTCAGACAGTTACCAGTCCAGCGTCAATCACCACCAAACATATTCTTCCAGTGAGAACTACGAAACAGTTTATCTGGACTTCTAACACGGTTGACGCGGGAGACTATGAACACCCAACACGGAACCGCCGTGAAACAGAACAAACATCGACCCCGGTAGCGCCGGGACCCACACCTGAGCTCCCAGCCACCGTTGAGACCTCCCAAAAACCTTCCGTCGTCTCAAGACACCCTTCTGAAACGGATACACCCTCTTTCCTTGATAGCAGCCAAGGAGAGTTTGCG
This sequence comes from Diploeciton nevermanni, assembly GCA_027575565.1. NCBI lineage: Eukaryota > Metazoa > Arthropoda > Insecta > Coleoptera > Staphylinidae > Diploeciton > Diploeciton nevermanni. Next base: position 4,591,488 of record JAODIE010000001.1, read on the forward strand.
AGTGCCATTAATCAAGGCCAACTATTCAGTATAATTGAAAACGGTTCTATGTTTGATATAATTGAGCTGAATGGCACTGACGAAAACAAGACAACGATATCCGATACGTCAACCATTGTTTATACCCATCCGTCCACATTACAATCTACCGCAGCCCAGACAACCAAAACTGAACACAGCTTGACAAAGGAAGCCATACCTGATATGTCCTTGAATTTGGCGAATAGTAATGATTTACATCGCACGTTCCGTAAACAAGTACCCATCTTCCAAAAACCAAATATGACAATCGACCTTGATGTCAATAATGATATTCAACCTTTGCGGAACGAACAAGCTTACATTTTGGACATCATCACGACACTTTCGAACGATGTATCATCGCATGCTCCACTGACTTCAACCATGTCAAGTGACATTCCTATAATTCGCCACAAAGTAACCAATTCTGCCACCACCGACGATGCCCGTTACGAATCTGAGCCGACTACGAAGCCAAATCGCCAGCGGCAGCTCACACGATCAAACCGAAGATCATTTTATCCATATTTCTTCAGCCGCGTGCTCGGTTGAACGCATCACACATATTTCCTTCAATTCATTAACTATGTTTAAAACATGGTTAATACATTGTTCGGTGTGCCAAAGTTGAGTACTATTTTCTGTGCACTCCCACCGAGCTACAACGATAAATTCCGTTCTATGTCAGTATTAGACATGTCGTTTTCGGGCCAGATGCTATTAGTAACGAGTAACGCCTAGTGCCCAATGTAAAAGGTATGATAGCTTCAATGGATCACGGTGCGCGCCCGTCCGGATTCAAATTTTCGCCCGCCGTGCCGAATTAGATTCCATTTGCACCACGCACACTGGTGGTGTAGCTACGCTACACGCAAACAACAATTATATGTTACTCTACAAGGAATACAACGTGATGTTAACCTAATGTAAGATAAATATACTGCAGAGTATTTCGAATAAAATCTATAAGTGAACAATTCAATTCCGATATTATATACAATCTCTGTGAACACTAAACATTTGTTGCTTTATCAAAAATACTAATTTTATTGAGAATGCCAATAAAAAACACGTGTTACGAATAATTAACAGAGATGAATATTTCGCGCACTACTGAATGAGCAATTGTCCTGTCATAATTTCCACGACCATCTTGCGCCGAAGGTACGGCATGTCCTCTTGACTAAAGGTAAAAGGTGCATTTCGGGTAGCAAACTCAGCATAAGTACACGAGAACATGCCACAATCACTACCATTCATTTGTTGAGGAATATTTCGAACACTCTGCAGTTTCCAGCCTTGGGTATCAAACGGCGAGCCTTTCTTGTCCGTGTGTTCATCTTGAAGATACTTGAATATAGCATCGGTACATTGAGGGTTCGATTTGCCCATGCTGTCGTAGTAAGAGACAGTTTTGGTACGCATGTCGACAATAGCCATACACCAATGCATACCGAGGTGAATGGGCACGCACAACAAGTCATGTGCAAATACATCCACCTTCCGTGTCCAACGACGCACTGACTGCTGACCATCCTTCAGAATTTTGGGGTAAAAGAAGGTATTGAATGCATAGATTGCGGGCCACTGTTGCAGTTTTCCACGCTCAATTAACAAATTCATGTAAAAATTAATCACTTCATCATTAAGCCAGTTAAGACCGGCTAATGTTTGCATATCTCGTCGAAGAATTGTCAAGTTGAACTTATTTGCAAGTGCGGTATTAGATCCACCCCGTTTATCAAGTGCAGCAACTACCATCTGCTCTTGTTTGTCTGTGAGCACTGGGAAAGCGGACTTCTCCTCAACTGGTAGCACAGCATCTTTAATATGTAAACATTTTTCGACTTGTTTTTCGAGCTGCTCGCGTTGAATTTCCTCATTGATTCGTCGCAGCTCGGCGAGTTTGGACTGCCGGGATTCGAGTTCAACAACATATTTCTGCACTTCTTGCCGATGTTTTAAAACTCTAAAATCAAAAAAATATTACACACAGTTATTGGCAAGCAGTGCATTACATACTTATCTGTAATCCAGTCCTGGCGCAATGGTTTACAGGAAGATGCCAGTTGCCGCAAGCTATTGACTCGTTCCACTTTAATATCCGGTTTTGGTGAAGGAGGATTGGGCACTATTTCCACGTCTGAGTCAGAATCTTTAATTACAACTACATCATCCAAATCATCCAACACTTTGAGAATGGTTTCACTTGTTGCAGTCTTATTTGTCTGTTTGGATGCTTCATATTTGCCCAATTCTACCAATTTTTTTGCTCTGCTTAGTGCTGTTTTAGAGAGAGGTGTGTAATAGCCAGCAAATGATGTACTAAGTAAACCACTATTGTATTTACTGGAATTATGAAGTAATTGTCGATATTTACGCTTTTCGTCTAAACGGAAAGCAAAATCAGTAGCAGCTTCAGACTTTTTACTTGTGGAAGCCACAGGTAACAAGTTTTGAGTTGCTACTTCAGGTGTAAAGTATTTTGATGTATTGGACCCATTCAAGTCTCTGGAGAATTTTAACAAACTGTTGCCTGTATAGGGGGTTGATGAAATGGGTGGTTTTGTTTTTGATACATTGCCATTAGGTGTAACTTCATCACTATCATCATCGAGCACAATTATACTTGTATTCTTAAGTTTAGACTCCATTTGAGTATTTCTAGAAGTAAATGGTTTGTTGGACATTACCCAGCCATCTAAAACACATTCAATGTAAGCTTGGTATCCACACAAGTATCAATTGAGGTTACCTTCGGGAAAGCGGGGTGACAATTTTCGGTGTTTTGTTGGAGTCAATAAGTCCTCATAATTGTCAATTGCACTAAAATATCGTCAAATTTGACACAAATCAAAAAACGTAGACTTTTGAGGTTCAGTTACCTGCGCTTTCGCTTTGTCGGCCTGGGAGCAAAAAGGCTGCGAATATATCCAATTACGTCCAACATCATAAATCAAAACCTTGGTATAGCAAGATATATTATTTTTACATAATAATTTAACTTTACTATTTGTGGAACATTTTATTATAATTTACGCGGACTGCTATCTCATTAAGCACCGAACTATGTAGCAATTCATTCGGATAAACCGGCTACACAACCGTGGGCGCAAACGAATGATAAGCGGTTGATTCAAGACCAAGCAAGCCGCGAAAGCGCAACGCCAAATACTGGCAGTAGCGACCCCCTGCGATCACAACGTTAATGATAATGCTGGCTGTAATCGTATAGCCAGAGTGCGCGGTTGCCTATAGTCACAGTTATATTAAGCGCGTAGAATTCACCAAGAATACGGTACCAAAGATTTTTAATTAATTAAATGATTGTTTATAATTATTACAATAATTGTTAAAAACATTATTAATCTCTTTTAGTTATATTTTAGCAAGTATAGCGGAGCATAGAGCAATATGGAGAAAAATTTACACTTTAGACAGAAGTATACGTAATAGAGCGGCGCACAGAGGGCACTAGGATTACAAAGCAAGCAAGTAATCGTAAAAACGATGTCGGGGTGGGTAAATGTTCGCCCGTTAGCATTATTGAGTTTGAGCGCATTCTCGACTCGTATGAATGGAGTTATAAATTTGGAGTTGACATCTGTTTTATCGTGCAAACGGTACGAATCTAATTGACTTTGCCGGAAATCAGGGCACTTAACATATCTCGACTTATCAAACTTGATATACTAAACGTTTTTTCTTCAGTTTGATACTGAAGAAGGCAACACCCCAAAAACGTTACACAAATTAATATCAAGTAAATGTTATAGTGAAGTTTTATCAACATAATATATTTATTTATAAAATTAATTTTGTCCCGCTCCATAGCTCAGTCGGCGAGCTGTCTCAGTGTAGCACTGATAGCAAGATGCATAGTATGCAGACACGGGTTCAAATCTTGCTGTGAGTGTATTCAATATAATATATGTTGTTAATGTAGTATAATGGAATGGAGGTCAAGTACGGTGTCGGTATCCGGCATGGGCGCAGTACGCTCCAAAAATAATAAATAAACTATTATTACTATGTGGTCTTCTTTGGTGAAGAATAATAAATATTAAACACTTTATGACCACATTCAACGCTACTTTTTAATAATGAAGTTCAATCTGAAACACTTGTATGAATGAGGGTAAGAGTGCAAATGAATGCTCTTAAGTTTTTTGTCAGTGCCGTCGTAATGACATCTGCTTGAGGAAAGCCCCAGGTGTGTCGCTTCCCACGAGGTGGCCGCTACTGTGCTTTTAATCTTTTCTGGTCAGTTCAGGTCACCGAGGTTGCTGTGTCTGGTTGTGCATAACCAAAAACACTTTAACGTCTTTATCGCGCTTTAAACTCAAACAGTTTCAAGAATTTAAGTTTTACACATTTTAAGTAAGTGCTATCTAGTGTAATAATCAATGTCGTGTGATGGTACATAAAAAAAGATTGTGAATAATATATAATAGCAATATATTTACTTAAAAAATAGAAAATAATGAATTTGCAACCAGCTGAAATTAAGAAGTTGGACCCAGTGGTAATTAATCGTATTGCCGCTGGAGAAATTATCCAACGTCCTGCAAATGCACTGAAAGAGATGCTTGAAAATAGGTAACATAGTGACGTACTAAAAATGAATAAGTAGTTAAATTAGTCATAATTTATAGCATAGATGCTAATTCAACTAACATTCAAATAACGGTGAAGGATGGTGGACTCAAATTTTTGCAAATCCATGACAATGGGTGTGGAATACGCAAGGAAGATTTTAATATTGTTTGTGAAAGATTTACCACATCAAAATTACGTAAATTTGAGGACCTGGAAGAAATTTCTACATATGGTTTTAGGGGAGAAGCTTTGAGCAGTATTAGTCATGTAGCACATCTTAATATTGTATCAAAAACAAGCTCTTCACCTGTTGCTTACAGGTAAGTTAAGAAATATTTGGCAATATTTACATAAAACCTAGTATAACATATACAATGTTTTAACCCTTTAGTGCCTGTTATATGGATGGGGTAATAAAAGGAGATCCTAGGCCAATGGCTGGCAATCAAGGCACAATTATTACTGTTGAAGATTTATTCTATAATATGCCTGTTAGGAGAGGAGCATTACGAAGTCCAGGTGAAGAGTATTCAATGGTAGCTGATGTAGTAGTAAAATATGCAGTACATAATGCACATATTGGCTTTACTTTAAAGAAAGCAGGTGATTCAATAGACGTTCGAAGTATGCCAAATTCTACATCAGCTGATAACATTCAACTAGTTTTTGGGCAGCAAATTGCAAAGTATAGAATCAAATATATATAATTCTTTCTTTTTGCCATAACTTTGTTTTTGTATTAGGGAATTGATAGAATTTTCTATTGAAGATAAAGCATTTAAATTATCTGCTAAAGGGCACATTACAAATTTAAATTACTCTTCAAAGAAGCTACAGTTTGTCCTGTTTATTAATCATCGCCTTGTGGACTGTCCAAGTAAGTAATCTATGACTTATATTTTGAACTTACTTGATTAAAGTTTGATATTTGTATACCGTAAGGTCTTAAGCGTAGGATTGATCAGATTTATATGACATATTTGCCAAAAAATGCTCATCCGTTTGTTTATATAAGTTTACAACTTGAACCACGAAGTGTAGACGTAAACGTACATCCAACGAAGCATGTAGTGCACTTTTTAAATGAAGAACAAATCATTGATCTTCTTGGAAATGCAGTGGAGGCGAAACTTTTAAGTGGAAAGGAGTCACGGACATTTTACGTGCAGGTAAAATTAGATAAATTACAATTTTTTTTTTCACATTTATTTATATTTATTATGTTAGTCTAAATTACCTGGCATTGGGTTAAATACTAGCTGTTCTTTCAAAATTGAGGACAAAGCAAATACCACAAGAGTTAACGACAAGGATTTAGTTCGCACGGACATGCGGGAACAAAAATTGGAAAAATTCTTTCAACCTGTGGCACCTACACAAAAGGATGACTTAATTATTGGAGACGTTTTAACTCGTACGGATGATTTTGACAAGATGCTGTTGGAGAAATCTGTACAGGAACTTGATTCGGATAATAATGTAGGAATCCCGCCAGTGTCTAGAGTTAGTAGTAATTTCATTGATCAAAAATGCAGGTACTTTGCTGAAGGCTTCATCTCCAGAATTGATTGTATAATGTAGTCATTCTTTTTATAGATATCAGGTTCGCTTACGTAGCGTGTTAGACATGCAAAAAGCAGTTGAAGACCAATGTGATATAGAATTAAGGGACATTTTTGCACAGCATGTGTTTATTGGTGTTGCCACGCCACGACGAGCATTGATACAACATAGAGTACGATTACTTGTAATCGATACAGAGCGTTTATTGCGCGAATTGTTCTACCAATGTGTGGTGTACAACTTTCAGAATTTAAATTCTTACCGCTTTATGCAACCATTAGACATCAAAGAATTAATTCTTTTGGCATTGAATATGGCGGATGTTGGCTGGACACCTGAGGATGGAGATAAAGATGAGCTGGCTTTAAATGCAACGTCTATTCTTGTGGAAAAGGGTGAAATGTTACGAACATATTTTCAACTGGATCTAAGTGCTGATGGATATTTACATAGTATTCCAGTATTAATTGGTATGCATTTCTAAATTATTTGGCTAGGAGTATTATTAATATTCTTTCTTAGATGGTCATATTCCGTTAGAGGACGCATTGCCGCAATATCTTATTCGATTAGCTTGCGAAGTTGATTGGCGTGAAGAGCGGTCATGTTTTGAAAGTTTTGCGAGGGAGACTGCAAATTATTATGCGATCACTCCAGTAAGTACCACTGATGAGTGGAAGCATACGGTAGAACACGTTTTATATCCATTTATAAAGGAGTATTTTATGCCACCGGTTCAGTTTAAAACTAATGAGATTATATTGGAAGCTGCAAATTTACCTCAGTTATACAAAGTATTTGAGAGATGTTAGGATTATTTAATTTATTATTCAGAATTGTGATTTTTTATATTTTACAAATACACAGAGATATTCTTCAACCATTCCTATCGTCCCGCTCTGTATCTCAGTCGGTAAATTGTCTGACTGTAGCAGTGGGGTGCATATTCTAGGAATACGAGTTTAAATTCTGCTGAGAGTATATTCATTATAATATATACTTCTACAGAATTCAGTTCTAATAACTGCTAATAACCCAGGTAGTTGATGCAGCATAATGAGATAGGGGTCAAGTACGGTGTCAGTTTCAATAATATTCCGCCGTGTCTTTTTAACATCACTCGGATGTATTTTTTAACAAATCGTATCTAGGTAGGTGTCAATGATAATAAAAAATTATTCCTCTTCTAAGTACCGTTCAAGTTAGTCTAAATCAGAACTTTATGCTGAATGTAAATCTATTACCACACCCCACAGGCGTTCACCTACTAATAAGGCTTTAACGTCAAGGTAAATTGAAAAGCGAATGCAATATTGGTGGAGACGTTTCTACTTTAAGCAATAATAAATCTCAAGCGCACTGTGCTACGTCATCTAATATGGGAAGCTCGGAACTAAGGGGCCCTTTCATATCTGGTTAGGCAGGTGATGTAATTTCTACTGTGGCATTGGCGGTAGTGATTAATCTATCCTAGATTATCTAGATACAAGTGTATAAATTAAGGTGAGAGCGCAAAGCGTGTTGAACAAGTGTGAGAGTAGGCTTTCTGCGCTTTTGCCTTGTAGCTGCCGACGTCGCCGTGATGCGGCCTCCGCTTGAGGGTAGTTCTAGCTGTATCGCTTCTTAGGAGGTAGCGCCTAAAGCACTGCGCTGGCGTGTGGCGGATGAGGGTAATACCTTATATTCGGTTGTCGCCAACGGTTACAAACGAAAGTCCCAATAGAAATTGCTTGGTTATGTCGTTTTTTCAACCCTTCACGGCCGCAACGAAGCAACAGTAAGAAACAGTAGATTGTGTTGATGGGCGTACGTGACAGCGGCAAAATACGGCGAATGACACAACAATAATAAATATTCGTCTCATAATTAGTAGAATCATAAGTTCAAAAGCTAGTTAAAATGTCTAGGCACGTTACCTACATTATTCCACTCTCGATTCTTCTCATAGGAGTGTGTTTACTGAGCTCATTTGTATGGGCTGAAGATGATGATTTTGGTGATGTGCCAATTTCTAAGTTAAGTTCTAATGCCGGTGTACCTACACTAAAATTTTTTTATTGGTAAGAACAGTATGTTATGAAAATAGTCATATTTTGTATTTATATTTGTAGCTATTCTTGTGGATATCGTAGAGCTTATGAAGAATATGTAAGCATTTTGCAAGATCGCTATCCTTACCTAATGGTTGATGGTAAAAACTATGATCCACCTGGATTAAATATGCTGATTGCAAGAGTCTTGGTGAGTAAAAATAAGTTTTTAAATTTAACAAGCCAATAAACAACCTTTTGTTTTAAGGGTTTGGCCAAGATGTTCATAATTATGTGCATTCTGGGGAGTATCAATGTATTTGGTTACTTCAACCTACCACAGCCATCCTGGTGGACTTGGTGCATAGAGAACAAACTTTATGCTTGCCTGATGTTGTTCTTTCTCTGCAATTTAATTGAGGGACAATTGATTCAATCTGGTGCATTTGAAATTATGTTTAATGACATGCCAGTTTGGTCAAAGCTAGAAACTGGGCGAATACCGCAACCTAATGAACTCTTTCAGATCATTGACTCACATATGAAGCTACCAGATAACATACTTGAGATTGGCAAAAACAAACTCATCTAATAACGCCACGGCCATACGTGAATCAATCAGAGAATTAATTCAGGTTACCCCAATTTCTGTCTTATGAAGAGGCATCATTACACCATTTAAAAAGCAATTTTCAAAATGTTTTCTTGTAAATCACATATGTATTTGACATTAAATTGTTCAATAATTAGTTATTGAAAGATGTATGTAATATATGTTCAGGTTTTAACTGCTTGTGTATTATAAAAATGCCTATAGGTGAGTACAATTATTAAGACATTTGGCTTAGACGCAATTCCGGTTCTGCTGAATTATTAGCCCGGCGGAATCAGGTAATTGAGGAAATCAAAACAAGCTTATATTTAAATGTGCAGTAAGACTGAATTAATAAAAGCTTACTGAGAGATTTACTTGTGTGGAGAAACCAGTGAAGTCAATAATTTGATCAGACTTTAATTCTTAAAATTTTCTAACTAAATAAATGCGAGGATTTGAATCTCGATTCGAAGATTTTGTTGTATTTTAACGCATTTAAATATAAGCTTTTTCTTTTTTTTACTAATTGCAAGACTGAGAATCAAAAATTTAAGCAACGAAGTTTAACACGTAAATTCGTTAATTTGATCCCCATTTTGTAGGAATTGCCTCAAAATTACCTATT